>ML385551.1:0-11502 GCA_005239525.1 Nicotiana knightiana | reverse complement strand
TGTGTGTGTGTGTGTGTGTGTGTGTGTGTGTGTGTGTGTGTGTGTGTGTGTGTGTGTGATAAGGGTGGACACGGAAATAAATATATATGATTGTGATAAGGGTGGACATGAAAATAAATATATATGACTGTGATAAGGGTGGACAGAGAAATATATATATATATATATATATATATATATATATATATGTGACTGTGATAAGGGTGGACAAGCAGAATAAAAATATAAGACAATGATGAGGGAGGATAATTATGTTTTACTGATTTTATTAAAGGTAACGACACGACCGGTCGTTTTGAGCTCTAGCGCGTCGTTTAGAAGTTTGGGGTCATGAGCAGCTCCGTTTCAGGTATTATGACTTGTAGGCGTGATCGGAACTGAATTTCGCAAAAGTTTAGAGTTGATTTGGAAATAAAATATTAATTCAGAAGCCTTAAGTTGGAGAAATGGACTAAGATTGGAATATTGAGTAAATGACATCCGGATCAGGATTTGAAGGTTCCTACAGGTTCGTATGATGATTTCGGACTTGGGCGTATGTCCGGATCGGGTTTTCGATAACTCGGGAGCGTTTCGCCGTATATTGTGGAAGTCCGCATTTTTAAGGAATTTTCTAAGTTTGGGCTGTGAGGCATTTCAGTGTTATTGATGTCCGTTTGGGATTCCGAGTCTGAGAATAGCTTTGTATGGTGATTCTGGAGTTGGGAGCGCGATCGGAAGTGAATTCGGATGTCCGTAGGTCATTTTGAAGTCATTTGGCTAAAGATAGAAATTTGAAGGTTTTTGAGAAATCCAACCGGAAGTGGGAATTTTGATGTTGGGGTCGGAATGTGATTCCGAAAGTTGGAGCATGTCCGTAATGTCGAATATGACTTGTGTGCAAAATTTGGGGTCAATCAGACGTGATTTGATAGGTTTCGGCATCGGATGTAGAAGTTGGAAATTTCTAAGTTCATAAAGTTGGGATTTGGGTGCGATAATGTATTTATTTTTATTTTAAATTCCTTGTCCAATTTGTATTTCGGACAAGCTTTGTGATGATTGTATAAATTCCTAGAAATTGCTCATGTACTCGTGACACCGGGTTTTGGGGTGTGTTTGGGATATAATTGCTAAAATGGAATATTTAAACTATTGTATTTACTTAACGGACTTTTATTTAATTACTATGTAATAAAGTGGAAGGTAATGTTTTTCATAAATGTTAAAACATGAATTTATCTCAACTAATTAATGATTGGCTTGCCTGACGGTAGTGTCCGGTGCCGTCACGACCTTAGTAGATTTTGGGTCGTGACAACATGGTATCAGAGCGCTAGGTTCCCGTAGGTCTACGAGTCATGAGCAAGTCTAGTAGAGTCTTGCGGATCGGTACGGAGACGTCTGTACTTATCTTCGAGAAGCTGCAGGGCTGTTAGGAGTACTTCCCTTCTTGATTCCTCATCGTGTGATTTGATTCTTTTAAGGCTTATGCCTAAGTTATTCCTACTCAATCTTACGCGTCGCGAAGCGCTTGCCAAAAATCGGGAATTTGAGGAATTGATATGGTGCTACAGATATGGTGCGAGATGTTTTTCATGTGTAGGTTGTTGGGGCTGTTGTTGTTGCCCTGTAGAAGAATGTTATCCTGTTTCAGCTCGGTTGTTGTGTTTCTGAGAACTTTGAGGCATTTGGATTATGAGTGGCCAGGTTTTGGATTGATAAAGTAGTAAGACTTGGTGTTTCAAGTAAGGTGGAGTATTCACCTGTGACGTGTTATCGTCGTCCTTGATCGAATGGAATGTGTTAAGTTCGTCAGTGCCATGGTTTCTTCGGGTGCATGGGGCCAGCGTATGGTGAAGGAGTATTGAAGAATAAGGTTGGCAGAGAATGGTATTGAATTTAGGCTAGGCGGCGGTTCCATTTCTAGGAGGCCAGGTGTAAGAAGCGGAAGTCAAGCAGTCACAAAGTGGGGTAGTAGCAACATAGCTTGGAATTTGAAGATATTGACACACATTTTGTGGATGTCCATAAGGAGCGGACGGATTAGTAAAGTTGGTAAATGAAGCAGGGCGTAGGATGGGGTATTAATGTCGCAGAGAGCGTGCATTTCAGCATCGATGGGAGGTGTCCCCGGGTGATTCCACATGTGAGTTATCTCCTGTGAATAGGTTAGCGGTGGCATGGTTGGCAAGTTTCTGCGAGGGATTCTAGTGGCTATTCGGTAGGAGGTAGAATGTGTGAATGATGCTAGAGAATTTGAGTATTTAGGGAGTGCTAACAAGAGAATTTGGAAGGATTTGTTGAGCAAGATCATGTTAACAAGGGAGAAAGGATCTTTGTAGGGTCTATAATGGTGCAAGGAGCAGCTTCGGGCAAAGTGGGGGAGTCCCACCATCTGCAGTTGGGTTGTAGGATTGTCTTCTCATGGGGTTGCGGATTGTCCGTGTGCCGACAAGTTATCACAGCTAAGGGAAAGTGGTAAAATGATAATTTTGCGTGGGATTTGATGAATGTGTGCAAAAGTTGGCCCTGTCAGACCGGGGTTAGTCTTTGGAAGATTCAAAATTTATGCTTAAGGATAGTGACTCGGTCACCTGCTTTATTGAAAAGGGTGTTCTTGTGCTAGGAGAGCCTTGGAGTTGATTGTATTCGGGACCAGTCAGACTGGGTGACTCTCAATAGCGGTCCTAGTGAATTCAAAAGTTAAGAATGTGGCGTTTAGGGGTTTCAGGCAGCAGTATGATCGAGAATCGAGCTTTTGCAGAGTGATTTCTGAGGGAAAAAAAAGATGGTTGGGTTTCTATGTTATTTTCAGCATGCAGGATAGTATTGAAGGAGTGAGAGAAATGAACTCCAGATAGTAGAAAGACTATCAGAAGGGTACGAGACGGGTTGCGGGATTCAGGCAGCATGGTCTCGTAAATCAAGGTCACTCGGGATGAGTGAGGGTTGAGTTCGCTACGAGTTGGAGGAAGTTACTATTATTCCTGAGACAATTGAAGATGATTAAAAGAAGATAGATAGATTAGCCATGGTTGAAATGGCACATTTTCGATAGTGGTCAGTTCCTTCGATGTGATTAAAGTTATGCATGTGGTTTGTGTCGTTGTATGGGAGACATATCAGCCGTCGAAATAGATTTTTATTTGGAAGCATTCAAGTATTATGGCCTGTCAGGTGTAGGCGGATCCCAGAAGGGTTATGGTGGTATAGACCGCTACTTAAGGATTTGCATGTTTGGTGATTGTGAGAATACACTCGAGTGTTGTGATGGTCCTCTTGAATTGAGTTAACTAAAAGGGTTCTATGTGATGAAGTGCTCACCCCATTGGTGGATCAAAAGTTGTGATGAAATTCTCGCACTATCTCATATTGGCACGTGAGGTGCGGTGAGCAGTATGTAACTGGGAGTAAGAATCGAGATTTGCGGTTCGGTGTTAGAAAGGATGTCATGAGCTCAGATGAGCAAGAAAAGGTGATTTGAGAGTACAGAGTTAGCTGGTGTTATCTTCAGTGTCACCGAGATCATTATTCGGTGAAAAAGGGGCTTTGTACCCTGGTCGTGGGTTCTTAACGTGTTGTGCAGTATTAGTGTGGTCGGTGATGCGGATGTGCAGATTTGTTACCTGGTGTGGAAGGTCGTGGGAGCGTAACCACGAGAAGAATGTATAAGTGTGACATGTAGTCACTTAATGGATTGAAGATTTGGACTGAGTTTAAAGAAGTGCAATATTGCTTATTTGAGAATTTATGCCTGGAAGGCGTTTGGTTCATTTGGTTGTGGATTGTGGGGTGATTTTCCCGACTATGATGGTTGTTCTCGCGTATTATGAGAGAAAGTGGGTTAATATGGACCCAGGTAAAGCTATTAGCTTAGTTTGGTGCGAGCAGGGTAGGCTCGATATTTGTGGATGGATTTAAATATGATTATGACCTTCATGTGGGGCAGATATGTTCATTTCAGTATCACTCTCCTCAAGGAGGGGTGTTGGGATATCAGGTGTTGTTACGTCTTCGTCAAATTCATGTAATGTTGTGATTGTGCCGTGTGAGTTGGGAAATGACTTAATAGATCCCTATGTGTTAAGTCTCCGTGTAGTGATGATGTTATGCGAGCGGGAGAGCTCTTAAGATTCAGAGTATATATATCGCACCTCAGTTGTGCTTAAGTTTTGTAGCATGTGGCCTTATCATTCTCCCGAGGATGGTATTATGCACTTAGCGTGCTTATGATCGATATTCAGTAATTTGTAATAGTGAGCAATTCCGCTCCGTGTATATTTCCTTATGTGAATTTTATGATGGGACCAGGTGTCACGCCTCCATGGGTATGTTATTTGGATCGTGTTGCACGCCGCAACAGTATGATGATGAGTAAGATTCCAATATTTATTTTCTTGTGTTTTTCTTTCTATATTCTGAGAAGAGTTCATAATAAGTTGTGTGAGTAGGGTGGTCTTTTCCTAAGTCATTTCTTCATGTATCATGTTCGAGTTATGGCCTATTGGCGTTGTGGTGTCATGTGAGACTGTTGGTCATGCTGGGGCGATTTGTTGTCTGAGCAGTTCATACTAGGCAAGACGAGATTATTGAATCGGGGATCAGTGCGATAAGATTATGTGAAATACATTGAAGGACAATGGCCAATGGTTGGTTCATAATGAGGTGATGATTCTAGTCAAGATGAGATTCAATGATTTGTTAACTCTGCAGTTGGTTATGGATTTCTACCCGTCTCCTCCGTTGTGGTGGTATCGCCAGCATTATAGCATGATGTATATATATGTCATAAGATGCCTTGGGAGCATCAGATTCATGGGATTTTGGTTATTCAGGTTCAGGGAGCGTCGTTGTGGTCGGGTGGGGAATTATGCGGTGCATGGTGCTAATTCAGCGAAGGTATGCAGTCATGTTCTGGTATAGCATGTGGTAGTTGATACAATGTTTATATAATGGAACTAGGCCTGACAGAGAAATTCCAGGTGTTGGAACTAGGTTCTGAGCTAATTATATGGAGAAAAGAAGAAATCTTCAGATTTAATCAAGCTAATGTACTCAACTGGGTTGTGGTAGCACGTGCAGTTTCTCGAGGTGTTAAACACTGATTTCAGATAACTCCAGAGCAGTTCTTGGCACGTCCGAGGACGAGTGTCTGTTTAAGTGGGGGAGAATGTAACGACCTGATCGATCGTTTTGAGCTTTAGCGCGTCGTTCAGCAGTTTGGGGTCATGAGCAGCTCCATTTCAGGTATTATGACTTGTAGGTATGGTCGGAACTGAATTTCGGGAAGTTTAGAGTTGATTTGGAAAGAAAATTGTCATTTTAGAAGCCTTAAGTTGGAGAAATGGACTAAGATTGGAATATTGAGTAAACGACCTTTGAAGTAGGATTTGAAGGTTCCTGCAGGTTCGTATGATGATTTCGGACTTGGGCGTATGTCCGGGTCAGGTTTTGGATAACCCGAGAGCGTTTCGGCGTATATTGTGGAAGTCAGCATTTTTGAAGGAATTTCCTAAGTTTGGGCTATAAGGAATTTTAGTGTTATTGATGTCCGTTTAGGAATCGGACTCCGGAATAGCTTCGTATGGTGATTCTGGAGTTAGGAGCGCGATCGGAAGTGAATTCGGATGTCCGTAGGTCATTTTGATGTCATTTGGCTAAAGATAGAAATTTGAAGGTTTTTGAGAAATCCGGCCGGAAGTGGGAATTTTGATATCAAGGTTGGAATGCAATTCTGGAAGTTGGAGCAGGTCCGTAATGTCGAATATGACTTGTGTGCAAAATTTGGGGTCAATCGGACGGATTTGATAGGTTTCGACATCAGATGTAGAAATTGGAATTTTCTAAGTTCATAAAGTTGGGATTTGGGTGTGATTCGTGGTTTCGATGTTGTTTGATGTGATTTGAGGCCTCGAGCAAGTCAGCATTATGTTTTGGAACAAGTTGGTATAATTGGACGGGGTCCCGGGGGCCTTGGGTGGATTCCGGTTGATTAACGGATCAATATTTGAAGTTAGAAGAAGGCTGGAATTGCTGTCATCTGGTGTGACCGCACCTGTGAGACTTCGGCCGCAGGTGCAAAGAAGCTGTAGTCTGGCTGGGAGAACAGGTGCGATGATATTTCCGCACCTACGAAGTCGCAGATGGGGGCTATGTGGCGCAAGTGCGAAGTTGGCTTGAGTTGAGGAAAGCCGCAGGTGCGGAGGTTTGGTCGCACCTGCGGAATCGCAGGTGCGAGAGTTGGATCGCAGGTGCGGAAAATGGCCTAGGCAGAATGTTTTAAAACCGAGATTGTTTGTCATTTCCTTCCATTTCTTTTGGTTTGGACGATTCTTTATGAGCTTCAAGAGAGGGTTTTCGTCAAGGATCACAAGGTAAGTAATTCCTTCATGTTTCTAAGTTAAATACATATTGCATGGAATTACACATGATAATTTGTAGGAAAATTGGGAAAAATCTTAAAGAAACCTAGAAACTTGTATTTTCATTTTAACCACGAATTTGAGCATGGAATTTAGATTAAACTGTATATTTTAGTTAATAAGGCAATAGGTAGAATATGTCTTCGAGAAATTTCGGATACCGGGCACGTGGGCCCGAGGGAGTTTTGGTCAATTCACCAAGCGGAGTTGGGATGGTATATAATTTCAATTTGTTGCAAGTATTAGGATGAATTTTCATTGCTTTTCCCGTTATTTGGTAGTTTTGGGGCATTGTGCATCCATTGGAGTTGTCGGAAGGGCTTGGAAGCCGGTTATGGGACTTCGGGGCGAGGTAAGTCTCCTTTCTAACTTTGTGAGGGGGAATTGTTCCCCTAGGTGAACTAATTTAGTATGTGCTATTATCTTCGGGGGCTACGTACGCACGAGGCAACGGGAGTCCGTATGTAGCTACTATTATGCCATGTCCGGGTAGTCTAGGACCCACTAGCATGCTTTACCTGTTGTACCTGTGATCATGCATGTAATATTAGACTGCTAGTATAATCGAAATCGTAATGGAATATCCAAGGNAAAGAGAAATCTGTCATTTACTTGAGTATTTGTTTTCCCGACGTAGTCAGGGTGGACTGTTGATTGTGCATGACTGCATGTGACCGCTTCGCAATTTACATTCCGCGAGAGGAGTGTTATTTCCCCCACTCTCATGGGAGCGGGTCGTACGCCACGGAGGATTGAAAAATGCACTTATGGTTCGAGCGATTCGACCCTTGGTAGTGAATAGACATGATTATTTTATTGAAAGGTGCACTTATGGTACGGGTCGTTCGACCCTCGGAAGTGCACAGAGATGATTATTATGATGGCTCAGGCCGGTTTTCCTTATCCCGTATGCGCATGCTAAGTTGTTAAATGTTTTTTCATGGATTTTTAAGTGTTAAGATTTTTGGGGAAAAATAAAGAAGTAATTGTTTATTTAAGATATTTGGGGGAAATGAGGAAGTGGTAACTGTTTGTTTACTTCCAGTATTTACTTGGATTTCAGTGTCTTATATATTTGCTGCTTTACTACCTTTACATGCCTACCTTGTTCATCATATGCTGTTAAATTAATTAGCTGGACCTTAGTGAGTGTCTAATTCGACCTCTCGTCACTACCTCTCTGAGGTTAGGTGGGCGACTTACTGAGTACACGTTATTTTTGTACTCATGCTACACTTGCTGTGCATTTTTATTGCACAGGTACTTTCATAGTGACATGACTGGTTTGGAGACTCAAGCAAGCTGCACCATCAGGAGGCGATCCGCAGCTGACAGAGTCTCCCTCATACTGTATTTATTTTCATTTTAAATTTCTTGTCCAATTTGTATTTCGGACAAGATTTGTGATGATTGTATAAATTCTTAGAAATTTCTCATGCACTCGTGACACCGGGTTCTGGGGTGTGTTTGGGATATAATTGCTAAAATGGAATATTTAAACCATTGTATTTACTTAACAGAGTTTTATTTAATTACTATGTAATAAAGTGGAAGGTAATGTTTTTCATAAATGTTAAGAAAGGAATTTATCTCAACTAATTAATGATTGGCTTGTCTGACAGTGGTGTCCGGCGCCATCACGACCTTAGTGGATTTTAGGTCGTGACATTACAAAGGTTTGGAAATTTATTGTTTTATCCTGCTGTTTTCCCATATCCTACACATTTGGTTATTTTTAAATTAAAGTTTGGAAATTTGGAAACTTGCGTGAAATTTTTGTGACAGCTGAGGCCTGGAATAGGCGACCGAGTTATTTTATTTGTTGTTTCAGTTTATATCTTCTTGTTTGTTTAGAATTATTTTATTGCGTTATTATATATATATATATATATGTATTGTCACAGGTTAAGTTATAATTGTCCCGCCTTAGCCTCATGACTACTTCGTCGAGGTTAGGCTCGGCACTTACTTAGTACATGGGGTCGGTTATACTGATACTACACTCTGCACTCTTTTGTGCAGATCCAGGTACCGGCCAGCAACAGAGATTTTAGTACCAGTCATCCATTATTCGGAGAAACGAGGTATATCTGTCGGCGTTCGCAGATCCCGAGAGTCTTCTTTTAGTTCGTAAAGACTGTTTTATATTTTCTCAAAACGGTTGTATTATTTCTTTCAGTCTATTATTTGTAGTATTCTTTAGTAGTTCGTGAATTGTGACACCAGACCCTGGGATGGTCTTAGAGTTATTTCTATAATTAGTTTGTGGTTCAATTTATTTAGTTGTTTATCATTTTATATTTGGAGTTATTCATTGGGAACCATTAGATTAAGTTACTTTAAATTTATTTTATTATGTTTAAAGGGATAATCAAAGGAAAATAGCTAATTGAACTCTAACATTGGCTTGCCTAGAAAGTGTGATGTTAGGTGCCATCATGATCTCTAAGGTTGAGAATTTGGGTCGTGACAAGTTGGTATCAGAGCACTAGGTTGCTTAGGTCTCACAATTCACAAACAAACTTGGTAGAGTTTGAAGGATCAGTACGGAGACGTCTGTACTTATCTCTCAGAGGCTATGAAATTAGGAACAATTTCACTTTTATTCTACTCTATCGTGAAAATTTATTCTACCATTGATGATTCAACTTGTCTATTCTCGTCCTCTCACAAATCTCGACAACGCGCAAAGCATCTACAACCGGACAGGAGATGAAGCCCCAATGACATCTACGATTAGGGGAAGAGACAGAAGCAGAGCTCAGTCTAGGAAAATTGTTTTGCTGAATTATTAATGAAATAAAGAAAAGAATTAATGTTTGAAACCATTGGTATCGGGCTCGTATTTTTGTTCCAGAGCCCGGTACAGATTTGTTATAGTATTTGAATACTAACTGTGAAGTTTGGAGAGAATCAGAGTTTATTTGACGTGATTCGGACGTCCGATTGAGAAATAGTGAAATTGAAGTGTTCTTGAGAAAAATGATGAGTTTTGAGGTTTAATTCATAGTTTTACATGTTATTTTCATAATTTGATTGCACGAGCAAGTCTGTATGATATTTTTAGACTTGCGTGCATTTTTGGTTTAGAGCCCCGAGGGCTCGGGTGAGTTTCGAATAGGTTTGGGTTGTGTTGCGCTCGTTCTTTCTTATGTTTCGACGTCGTTTCTTCAAGCATTAACGATATCATATTGAACAAATGAGCTCAAATTTTTATTTTGAATGATGTATTAGATCCGTATCGTAATTACAGACCCGTAGCAAAAAGAATCGTTCAATTTGGACATCGTATGAGGATTTTATGGTCATTTTACTAAGGTTGCCAGATTTTTAGATTAATTACGAAATTGTCACTGGCAGCGTATTTAAAAACCTGCACTATTTTCAAATACTAAAATCTACATATCTCATTCATTATAAGGACAATTTTAGTGATTCAAAAGCCTAACTTAACTAGAATTTCACAAGGAATCCATTGGAGACATAAAAATCAAGTATCAGGATCGTTTGGTACGAGAAATAAGGTAGAATAGCTGGCAGAAAAATATATAAAACTAGGGCTTGTTCATTCGGTCATATTTTGAGTTGGGGAGCTCGGATTTGTGCGATTTTCTCCAGAGGGATTGGGGTAAGTGTTCTTTGCTTGTTTTTTTGGTTATATTTCAATTACCCAATGTTTTTCATCACTTTTAAATCAAAAACTAAGAATTTTCATGGTAAAATTGAGGGTTTGGGTAGAATTAGGGAATTTTGTAAAAATCGAATCTTTACCTCGAATTGAGGTCGGATTTTGAAAATAATTGTATATTCGGGCTCGTGGGTGAATGGGTAAACGTAATTTGGTCCGAACCCCGAGTTTGGACCAAGCGGACCCGGGGTCAGGTTTTAACTTTTTTTAGAAAACTTAGAAAAAATAATAATTTTCAGTAAATTTAGTTCCTTTAGCATTAATTAATGATATGAATTTAATTATGGTTAGATTCGAGTGTGTTGGAGGTGAATTCAAGAGGAAAAGCTATAATTGAACAGTGAGTGGCCTGCGAAATTGAGGTAAATGCTTGGTTTAACCTTGAATTGAGGGAATAGGAATCCCCAACAAAATTGTTATGTGAAACTGCATGTGAGTGGTGTATAGGTGAGGTGACGAGTATCTATGCACCACCAAATTGTCTGCTTACATGATCCCCTCCCCGTTTCCAATTTAATTGCTCGGGTTACAATTGTTTCATGTCCATTGTTAAACCTATGATTACTTGGCTTGTTAATTTATTGTTAAGTCTGGCTGAAATTATTTTTGGAAAAGTATTAGTGTATTTCTTGGTTTATGGAGAGCTCCTCACGTAAATAAGAGGGAAATGTTATTAGGTATGCACTGAGTATATATATGCTTCTCTTAGTCTACCATAATCTGGTTAGCTTAAGATGGTGCTTGATTCTGTTGAGTAATTTAGGATCTTAAAAAGGGATGCTTGAGACAAGTTATTGTGAATTGAAAGAGTCGTACTGATTACAGAGTCCATATTCTTGATATATTTATAAAGCAAATAGTCATTCATGTTTTCACATTTGTTACATGCATTTTGTAGTTCGCTCGAGATTGTGATTGCTTATTGTCTTGTAGCTGACCATGTTTGTACATGGATCTGTAATTATAGTAAAGTTATTCTCATCTTTGCTATAATGTTTACGTCTACAGAAAGANCATCTTTGCTATAATGTTTACGTCTACATAAAGGTTGAGTGGGTTGACATTGTTTTACAATATATATATATATATATATATATACATATATATATACACACCTACTGGTTCCATTTTTGTGATAATATTGATGAGTTTATGAGAAGTACAATTTTCTGTTTACAATTGTTGAGATAAAAGTGTTGTGAAAGGTTTGGCCTGAATTGTGAAAGTTTTTGATAAATATACAAATAAATATATATGACTGTGATAAGGGTGTACATGAAAATAAATACATATGACTGTGATAAGGGTGAACAAAGAAATATATATATATATATATATATATATATATAATTATGATAAGGGTGGACAGGGAAATATATATATATATATATATATATATATATATATATG
>ML385550.1:0-19424 GCA_005239525.1 Nicotiana knightiana | reverse complement strand
GTAGTCCCAATTTAAATGTGCAGTGCAGTACAGGGGGAAAGCTCCCGGATCTCCGTCTGTAGTCCCAATTTAAATATGCAGTGCAGTACAGGGGAAAAGCTCATGGATCCCCGTCCGTTGTCCCAATTTAAAGATGCAGTGCAGTACAGGGGAAAGCTCCCGGATCTCGATCCGTAGTCCCAATTTAAATATGCAATGCAATACAGGGGGAGAGCTCCCGGATCTCAGTCCCAATTTAAATATACAATGCAGCCACTAAGGAAAACAACCAGAGTGCGACAGAAACAACATATATTGCCACAACAGGCGCAAAAGCATACAAGACCAAATGCAAAGTGCGATGAGCAAATCAATACAAAGACTTAAATCACAAAAATGGTAAAAACTCACTCATAAGAAGTAGCCACGGAAAGGAATGCCAAGCACAAAGAAAAACAGCATAACGAGGGGAAAACAAGGCAAATATAGCAACAATTCTATATGTTCAAGTTCGCAACCAAGAAACGAAATCATCCCGGCAAGGGAAACAGCTATAACCAATCTCACTTAGACATTTAGCTTCACCGAATAAACTCAGTTGGAACAATGCTCAGTAAATATGCAGCATCAAAGAAATACCATCAACATGGGCGGTCATCAATTAAACCTAAGTAGTACTTAAGGGAAAATCATTTAAATCACAATGTACGACTCACGGGCATGCTTGACCCCAGCGCATAGATATTCCAATTACTTGTTAGACAATTATAGGGCGAGATTATACTAATTTTAGTCACATAGGCAGTGTATGAAGAAAGATATAGTATAATGGTAGGAAAGCAAAGTCTTCATTTAAGTTAAATAATATCAAATAAGAAACAAGGAATGCTAGGCAAGTACTTCTAATTTGAGCAGGAAGAGATGAAACTAGGAATCAGGAATTCAGATACAACAAGTGAAATTCATATACGGGGAACATAAGGACCTAAAACTCCTAAAGGGCAATCTATCTGCAAATAAGTCTGAGTACGCACTCGTCACCTCGCGTACGCGGACTACAATCAACATAGAAGACTCAACCCTAAGGGGTAGTTCCCTCACACAAGGTTAGGCAAGATACTTACCTTGGCTGCGATAATCAACTCAATACCACGCTCTTGCCACGAGTACCCAACTCCGGGTGGCCCAAATATAGACAATTTGATTGCATAGTGTAAATATCATCTCAAGGAAACAAAATAACTAATAAGTTCGAAGCTAATACGCAAACTTAGGAAATTCGCCCAAAACGTACCCCGGGCTCACGTCTCGAAATCGGGTAAAAATTATATTTTTTGGACACCCATCCACTCACGAGTCTAAACATATGAAAATCTCTCAAATCGGAGGTCAAAAACCCAATCAAAACTCAATAATTTGGTCTATGAAGTTTATCAAATTTTTCCCAAATCTTCCACCCAAATTTGAATTCTAAGGACCAGATTTAAGTTAGGAATCATGAAAATTGATCTAAGTAGGTTAGAAATCACTTACCCAAGTTACCCAGCTGCAAAGGTCTTCAAAAATCGCCCTTCCCAAGCTCCAAAATTCGAAATGATGAAAATAGGCTTAAGCCCTCGAATCTGATATAATTGCCTAGCAATATGCGCACCCGCGCCCCTAGGACCGCACCTGTGGAAATACCATCGCAGGTGCGAAAACCCACTAAAAGGCCTGGGATCGCACCTGCGGTCAATTGGCCGCATCTGCGGAAAACAAACCGCACCTGCGAGGAATGGGTGATTGGGACATGTCCGCACTTGCGAGCTCTTTGACACACCTGCGGAAGGTCCATCGCAGGTGCGAGACACCAGAACCAGCAATGGTTCAGCTGTTCTTCCAAGTTCTAATATCATCCGATGAGCATCAGAAATGAACCCGAGGCCCCCGGGACCCCGTCCAACCACACACACAAATCATACAACCTAACACGGACTCGCTTGAGGTTTCAAACCACATAAAACAACACTAAAACGATGAATTAACTAAAAATCCATGAAATTCCTCAAAACTTCTATAAACATTAAGTTTTGCATTTAAGGTCCGAATCACGTCAAACTAAGTCCGTCTCTTACCAAATTTCACAGATAACACATATAAATCATATCGAACCTGTACAGGGCTCTGGAACCATGATACGAGCCCGATATCACAGGTTTAAACTCAAATTTAATTTTCAAAAACCTTTATATTTTTCAGAAAACAATTTTCTTTAAAAATTTATTTCTCAAACTTGGGACCTCGGAATTCGATTTCGGGCATACGCCCAAGTCCCATATTTTTCTACGGACCCTCCGGGACCGTCAAATCACGGGTCCGGGTCTATTTACCAGAAATGTTGACTGAAGTCAACTTTTATTCAAATTTCTAATACACAATTATCATTTTTATCAGTTTTATTCATATAAAGGCTTCCCGATTATACGCCCGGGTTGCACACGCAAATCGAGGTGAGATAAAATGAGGTTTACACGACCTCGGAACACAGAATTAACTAGAATATACGGCAAGAACCGATCCCATGATCCTCCGAAGTCTATAACACATGCGCGGAGCATATCCTCCAATATATGAATCGTGCACCCGGACTGTCCTTCTGTCTGAGGATGAAAAGATGTGCTCAACTCAACCTGTGTGCCCAACTCACGTTGTACTGCTCTCCAAAAGTGAGAGATGAACTGCGACCTCGATCAAAAATGATGGACATGGGCACACCGTGAAGATGGACGATCTCGCGGATATAACTCTCTATCAACCGCTCTGAAGAATAGGTAACTGCCACAAGAATGAAATGCGCTAACTTGGTCAGCTTGTCCACAATGACCCAAACTGTATCGATCTTCCTCTGAGTACGTGGGAGTCCAACAACGAAATTCATAGTGATACGCTCCCACTTTCACTCAGGAATCTCTATCTTCTGAAGCAAACCACCAGGTCTCTAATACTCATACTTTATTTGCTGACAATTTAGACACCGAGCTACATAAGCAACTATATCCTTCTTCATCCTCCTCCACCAATAATGTTGTCGCAAGTCTTGATACATTATGGCGGCACCCGGATGAATAGAATACTGGGAACTGTGGGCCTCCTCAAGAATCAGCTCACGAAGTCCATCCCATTAGGCACACAAACACGACCCTGCATACTCAAAACTCCATCATCTCCAACAGTAACCTGCTTGGAACCACCGTTCCTCACTCTGTCCCTAAGGACAAGAAAATGAGGGTCGTCATACTGCCACTCCCTGATGCGCTCAAACAAGGAAGATTGAACGACTGTACAAGCTAGAACACGGCTAGGCTCTGAAATATCCAACCTTACAAACTGATTGGCCAAAGTCTAAACATCTGACGCAATCGGTCTCTCACCAACTAGAATGTACGTAAGGCTTCCCATACTCGCTGCCTTTCTACTCAAGGCGTCGGCCACCACATTGGCCTTCCCGAAATGATACAAGATGGTGATATCATAGTCTTTTAACAGCTCCAACCACCTCTTCTGCCTCAAATTGAGATCCTTTTGCTTGAACAAATACTAAAGGCTTCGATGATCCGTGAAAACCTCACACGACACACCATAAAGATAGTGCCTCCAAATCTTCAGCACATGAACGGTGTCTGCCAACTCTAAGTCATGGACAGGATAATTCTTCTCATGAACCTTCAACTGCCGCGACACATATGCAATCACCCTGCCATCCTGTACCAATACTGCACCGAGCCCAACACAGGATGCATCACAATAAACCATATAAGATCCTGAACCTGTGGGCAACACCAACACTGGCGTTGTAGTTAAAGCATTCTTGAGTTGTTGAAAGGTCACCTCACACTCGTGTGACCATCTGAATGGGCTACCCTTCTGGGTCAATCTGGTCAATGGGGCTGTTATAGATGAAAACCCCTCCACAAACCGACGGTAATAACCCGCCAAACCCAAGAAACTCCTAATCTCCGTGGCTGAAGTGGGTTTAGGCCAGTTTTGAACTGCGTTAATCTTCTTAGGATCCACCTGAATGCCCTTTGCTGATACAACGTACCCCAAAAATTGACGGAATCCAACCAAAACTCGCACTTTGAAAACTTGGCATATAACTGGTTGTCCCTCAGCGAGAGTAGATCAAGATATCATCAATAAACAATCACAAAGGAGTCCAAATAAGTCTTGAACACTCGGTTCATCAAATCCATAAATGTTGTTAGAACATTGGTCAACCCAAAGGACATCACTAGAAACTCATAATGCCCATATCGGGTCCAAAAAACTCTCTTAGGGACATCGGATGCCCTAATCCTCAACTGATGGTAGCCAGACCTCAAATCAATCTTCGAAAACACCTTGACACCCTGAAGCTGATCAAATAAGTCAACAATCCTTGGCAATGGATACTTGTTCTTGATGGTGACTTTTTTCAACTGCCGATAAACTATGCACATCCTCATCTATCCATCTGTGAATACCTAATTTTTGCATGCTTTTAATTCTCCTAGAAATACTAGTATTTGGATTATTTTTAGTTGTTTGTGCATTTTTTATTTGCATTCCTTAATTAAAAATACCAAAATATTTTTACCTTTTATTTGTATATTTTAGTTTTGCGTCTTTAAATTTATATATACCAAAAAGATTTTCTTTCTACTTGTACATTCTCTTTAGGATTAAATAATATCCTAGAATAATTAAGGGTTTGAGGAATTGGATTAATGCCTATTTCAAATAGTTATGCACAAATCAGGCCCAATTCGGTCATACCCGGTCCATTAAGTGGCTGGCCAAGAAAGAGCTCAAAACGACATAGTTTTGCCTTGAAACTATGTCGTTTCACTTAAGTAAAACTAATACTCAATCTCACCCATCCATTCCCTCATGATCCAACGGTCCTTATCAATCTCCCATCCAGGTATATAAAGCCTAAAATCCCCAAAACTTGCCTCATTTCTCTTATTACTCTCCCCCTTTCTTCTTCTTCTCTCTTCTCGTTTCTCCTCTCTGACCGCTCTCCCACTGCCACCGCCAGAAATTTCCCATCGGCGGTGGCCGTCGTCCAAACCACCCCAAAATTTTACCATCTCTTCCTCTCAACCTCCTCTCCATGAATCCAAGCCTCATATCCTCCAAAACTCAACCAATCTCCATAAATCTAAGAAAATCTGAAACCCTAGCCCGCCTTTCTTTTTGAAATTCGCCACAAACAACCACACCCCACCCTATGATACTTACATCAACGGATAGAGCTCCTCAAGACCTACCTATTGATGTCAATCTCACCATAAAATTTCGTCGAATAGATTCCGGCGGGTCACTGGCAGCTACCAAAAACGGTGAATCTCTTTGTTTTTGTCTATATTTTGACCTAGAGCGAGATTTTATTGTTGATTACATTGAAATTGAACTCCGGTTCACCAGAGTTCAAATGTTTCGGTGTTTATCAACAATAAGTGCTTTCTCGGGATCGAACACTTCTCGAACCACCAGCACCGCCACTGTCCCGCCATTGCCGGTGTGCTCGAGTTTGGTAAAATTCCTAATCCCTTTCTCTCTGTCTTAGACTTTCAGTTTCTCTTATTTGGTTTAGTAGTTTTGTTTAGGTTTAAGTTCTAATAATGATCGATCAACTACTTCGTATAATATTATTTTTGATTTTTTCGCTTAATTATAATCGTCCAAGTTTGATTAGTAGTGGTAGTTAAAAGTTTAACTTCAATTATTTGATTTTGCATCTTACTAGTTTGAAGCAGTAGTTCAATTTCTCAAAGAATATTTGTTTAGTTTCTTGTTTCAGTAGCTCGACATGTAGTTTAACTTTGTGATTAGCTGAATAATTGCTCTTTCTAATAATCTAGAATAATTGTTTAGTTAGCATGGTTGAGTTGTATTGATTTTGTTTAGTCGTTAAGCTTGAATCACCTATTGGATTGCAGTTTCAAGTTTGTATTTCCTACGTTGTCATGTTTTAGTTTGAGTTAGTAGTTTGTGTGTTTAAAGATTTGGTATTAGTCCTAATTAACTAGATTGAGATTGAAGTAGTTGTTTAGTATAGGTAGTTATATGTTTAAGTCTTGTTGATTCCTACTAGTCAACTCTTAATCTATCTTGTTCGAATCACTAGTTGTTTGAACTAGAATGAATTTGGTTTCTCTTTATGGACTAGATAGCTTTAATCAGGTTTGAGAGATTGAGAGGAAAGAAAAGAAGGGGAGGGTACTTGAGTGTAGGGCCTTTGTTTGGTTTCTTTTACTGTTGAGGACTATTTTGGAGTACAATACTCCAAAATTTTATCCACAGTTGTTAAGAAAAACTGTTCATTGGCCAAAATTCTGGTTTTGGACAGATTTTTGGTCAAAAATCCATCATTTTGGACAGATTTTTGGCTAAACAAAATATGTCCCAAAGTCCTTTCTTCTCCTATATAAAGAGGATTTCTTCCCTCATCTTGTACTCTAAAAAAGAAACATCTTTTACACACATTGTTCAAAACATCTTTTACACATCTGAGAGAGTAAAATATCAGTTGAACACTCTTAGTAAGCTGCAAAACCTGAGAGCTGTTTGAGCCATTTTTTCTTTCTGGAAAGACTTTGCAAAGATACTTAAAGTGCTTGAAGTCAATCTTGGTTTCTTTCTTTCTCAAGCTGTTGAATTTTTGGTCAAGTTTCTGGTTCACTTTGGTTTAAATTGTTGTTGATCCTGCTGTTCCGGTGTTGCTGTTGCTATTTGTTTGCTGAAATTTAGTCCCTCCATTGCTAATATTTTCTTTCTGTTGATCAGGAAATTTCCTCAACTGTTGTACTACTTTTGGGTCAAGAGTGAATAGAAAGGAAGCCTTTTGAATCCCTTTAGAGTAATCTATACCTTGAAAGCATTATGTTTGTGTATAATCTAGTTCCCTTTTAAGTATCAAGCATTATGTTTGTGTGTAATCCGGTTCCCTTTTAAGTATCAAGCATGTACAAGAGTTAGCTAAAATCTTTTTTTTGTTAGTTAATAACTTGTTTAGATGACGTTCTAATTGCTGATTTTTCTGTATTAGACATTCCTTTTTACTTCAATAGTGTAAATCTTGAATGAAGCTTATGGAAAGTCCTTTCCATATAATGCTTCTGTTGTTTAAAATGTTATAGGTGGAGTTCATGTTGGTCTCCTAATGAAAATGCTCTTAGTGACCAAATCTTGAAGCATGTTAGTGTCATTTTAATCCATCTTTCTCTTTTTTTAGTTATGAGCTCATATAACTGTTCTTAGAAGTTTTGTGCAATTATTACATGAGTTGATGGCTTTCCTTGGTTACTGATGGTTTCAAACTTAGTTCGAATTGAATGTCAAATGGGTATACAGTTTTTTTTTTTTTAAAAAAAACTCAAGATGTGTTAAATAGAAATAGACTTGAGTTAATAGAAATTGAGTTTTGTTCTCTATTTTAAGAAGATATGTAGTAGGAAATCAATTTTTTTTGTAGTTAGATTGCCAAAATAATTAGTAAATGATCCAATGTTGGTGTAATATATATATATATATATATATATATATATATATATAGGTAATTCATCTAGGCCCATTTTATTGTGAACCAAATCCATAAGCATATAAGGTGGCATAATGCCTTGAAAAGCCAATAAGCAAAAAATGACCCAAACTTTCAAGTGCCAATTTCTTTTTACTAACTCCAATAACATAGATTTTATTAATAATAAAAATAATTTAATAATTTAATCACTCATAATTTTCTCATTTTAATAATATAAAATGCTAGGCAATTAGTAGGCACGCTCTAATTTCACGGAATCGCTTGCGTAACGTGATGTTTAACATTCAATAAATTAATTCAATACTATCATACCATACTCATTAGTTTCTAGTTAATTTTCAATTTAGTTAATCATTTGCTAAAATTGCGGATTCGCTTGCGTGTCGCGATAGTTGACTTCTAAATTTTCAAGAGCTAATTTTCTCAAGTGTTTAATTTTTTGAAAGTACAAATAATTGATTGTCATGATTTCGGATTCTCTTGCGAGGAGCAATTATGACAAGTTAATTAATTTTGTTATTCAATCACGCATTCGCTTGCGTAGCGTGGTTATGACAACGTAATATTATACAAATTACTTTGTTTAGTAATTCTAATAATCAAGAAGTAAGAGCGGATAGGTAAAACATAAAAATAATATAAATCACAGTTCGTCCATAATTAATTAAAGCCAAGTTTAAGTCAATAAAGCGATCGTGCTAGAACCACGGGACTCGGGGAATGCCTTATTCCTTCTCCCCGGTCAACAGAATTCTTTAGCCGAACTTTATTTTCACAGACCAATAAAAAGAGAGTCAAATTTTCCTTTGATTAGGGATTCAAATAAAAGGTGACTTGAAACACCCAAAAATCAATTCCAAGTGGCGACTCTGTAAATAAAATAATCCCTACTCAAAATTATCACTTTAATTGGAAAAACTCTTTAACCCACAACGATCCATAACCTACATACCTTTTTGGGGTAAAAAGGGGTGTGACACATCCTTCTTCACGAACAACACAGGTGCACCCCAGGGCGAGACACTAGGTTTAATGAAGCCCTTATCAAGCAAATCTTGCAGCTGCTCCTTCAATTCCTTCAACTCTAGTGGGGACATACGGTATGAAGAAATAGATATGGGATGAGTGCCCAGAGCCAAATCAATACAGAAGTCAATATCCATATCGGGTGGCATCCCTGGCAGGTCTGCAGGAAATACCTCTGGAAACCCACGGACAACTGGTACTGAATCCATGGAAGGAACCTCCACACTAGAATCAGTGACATAAGCCAAACAATCTAGACAGCCCTTCTCAACCATATGCCGAGCCTTCACATAAGAGATAACCTTGCTGGTAGAATGGCCAGAAATTCCTCTCCACTCTAATCGAGGCAACCCCGGCAAGGCTAAGGTCACCATCTTGCATGACAATCCAATATAACATGATAAGGTGACAGCCAATCCATACCCAAAATGACATCAAAATCAACCATATCAAGAAGTAGAAGATGTACGCTAGTCTCAAGACTCCCAATAGTAACCACACACGAACGATAAACACGATATACAACAATAACATCTCCCACGGGTGTGGACACATACAGAAGAGCACTCAAAGAATCATGAGGCAAAACCAAATATGAAGCAAAATAGGATGACACGTAGGAATAAGCATAACTCGGGTCAAATAGAACTGAAGCATCTCTACTGCAAACTGAAAACAGTACTTGTGATAACAGCGTCAGATGACTCAGCCTCAGGTCTGGCTGGGAAGGCATAACATCGAGGCTGGAACCCACCACTCTAAACCACATCCCTATGACGGTCTCTAACTGGATGGCGTCCACCTCTAATGGCCTGACCTCCACCTCTGCCTGTCTGACCCCTGCCTCTGGTTGGCTGATCAGGCGGTGTAGCAACTAGTGTCGGGACCATGGAACGAGAGCCCTGATGTTGTGGTGTGCTGCCCAATAATCTCGGACAGGTCTTCCTGATATGCCCAAAGCCACCACACTCAAAATATCCATTCTGGTGATGTGGCTGCGGAAACTGAGACTGACCCGAACGGGTCAGATAACCACTGTAATAACTCTGAATAGGAGGTGAGGTGCATTGATAGGAACTAATGGTGCACTGTAGAATGGCTGTCCATAATGAGACACATAAGGACCACGACTCCCTAAAGACTATGGGATGGCTGAAGCTGAATGAAATGGCTTGGGAGGATGACCTTTACCAAAAGTACCCCTGCCTCTAGGTGAGGCACCACTGAACTCACCGGAGTGATGAGGCATCTTGTATGACCCCTGACCTCCCCCCTGAGTAAGAACCATCTCGACTCGCCTGGAGATATTAGAAGCCGCCTGAAAAGAAATCTCACTCCCGGTCTCCTTAGCCATCTGCAACTTGATAGGCTGAGCAAGTCCCTCAATAAACCTCCTCACTCTCTCATACTCTCTCTCTCTCTCTCTCGGTAGGAAGAAGAAGAATAGCATGACGGGCCAAATCCACTAAACGTGTCTCATACTGAGTAACAGTCATGCTGCGCTGCTCGAGACGCTCGAACTGACGACGATACTCCTCTCTCAATGTGATAGGGAGGAACTTCTCTAGGAAGATCTGATTGAACTGGTCCCAAATAAGAGCAGGCGACCCAGCTGGTCTAGTCAAAAAATAATCCCTCCACCATTTCTTGACGGAACCCATCATCTGAAATGCAGCAAAATCGACCCCTTGGTCTCCACTATACCCATGTTCCGCAACACCTCGTGTCAACTGTCAAGATAATTCTGGGGGTCCTCTGAAGATGCACCACTGAAGTGAACTGGAAAGAGCTTAGTAAACCTGTCCAATTTCCATAAAGCCTCAGAAGACATGGCGGGTCCCTCACCGGCCTGTATCGCAACAACTGGCTGAACTATCCCAACTCGGGGCTACTGGAGTCTGATACTGGGGAGCCATCTGCTCTGGAGTGTGAGTAGCGGGAGTCTGTGCTCCTCCCCCAGCCTGAGAGACGGCTAGTGCCATAGGAAACGTACTGGCCTGGGACACAACCTCCATAAGTCCCAGCAAACGGACCAAAGCATCCTGAAGCACTAGGGTGGCAATGAACCCCTCCGAGACCTGAGCTGGTCCAACAAGCACAGTCTGTGCTGGAACCCTCTCATCAAACTCTACCTGGGGATCCACTGTTGGTCCTGCTGCTCGAGCTCTAGGTTAAGCTCTGCCCCTGCCTCGGCCTCCGGCACGACCTCGGCCTCGACCCCTGCCCCTCGTAGGAGCTACCATTGGGGGATCCGGTTTCTTCCCAACTGAATACGTAGCACGTGTTCTCTCCATCTGCGGAAGAACAATAATAAAAGAGTACAATCAGCAATGATAGATTAAAACCGCACGATAGAGAAGAATAGAAGTGAAATTGTTCCTAAACTCCATAGCCTCTGGAAGATAAGTACAGACGTCTCCGTACCGATCCTCCAGCCTCTACTAAGCCTGCTCGTGAATCGTGAGACCTAGGCAACCTAGTGCTCCGATACCAACTTATCACGATCCATAATTCCCACCTTCAGGATCGTGATGGCGCCTATTTCTAGGCAAGTCATACTTAGAGAACCGTTAAGCAAATTATTATTCAATTCTATAAATAAAATCAATTAACCAAAAATGAAGTAAAACCGAATGCGGAATAGCATAAATGCCCATAATATTTACTAAAATTCAGATCTGGAGTCACAATTCACGAGATTCTACGATTTTCTACAAAAAGAGTCTGAAAGAAATATAATTGTTTTCAACGAAATGAAAAAGTAAAAATAAGGGAAAATAGAAGGGGACTTCAAGGTCTGCGGACGCCAACAGAACTACCTTGAGTCTTCACTAAACAAGGNTGTGTGTGTGTTGCGGTGTGCAACCCGATCCCACCATATCACAATATCGGTATCATAATTCACCCTAACCAAAACAATCCATCCTTATTCCACTTGTTGCAGCGTGTAACCCAATCACACCATACAGTACATATTCACCTTTACTCCACCGTATCAATCCACCCTTATTTCACCTGTTGCGGCGTGCAATCCGATCCCACCATATCAATACCAAGTACTCAATGTGCACCGTAACTTAACAATTCAAATCACGGATAGACTTTACGATCAATAAATACCAAACTGAACCAAATAGGAAACCTTATACAACATGTGAATCTACATAGGAAATACTACACAACAAGACCAGTATNGCCGCCTGAAAAGAAATCTCACTCCCGGTCTCCTTAGCCATCTGCAACTTGATAGGCTGAGCAAGTCCCTCAATAAACCTCCTCACTCTCTCATACTCTCTCTCTCTCTCTCTCGGTAGGAAGAAGAAGAATAGCATGACGGGCCAAATCCACTAAACGTGTCTCATACTGAGTAACAGTCATGCTGCGCTGCTCGAGACGCTCGAACTGACGACGATACTCCTCTCTCAATGTGATAGGGAGGAACTTCTCTAGGAAGATCTGATTGAACTGGTCCCAAATAAGAGCAGGCGACCCAGCTGGTCTAGTCAAAAAATAATCCCTCCACCATTTCTTGACGGAACCCATCATCTGAAATGCAGCAAAATCGACCCCTTGGTCTCCACTATACCCATGTTCCGCAACACCTCGTGTCAACTGTCAAGATAATTCTGGGGGTCCTCTGAAGATGCACCACTGAAGTGAACTGGAAAGAGCTTAGTAAACCTGTCCAATTTCCATAAAGCCTCAGAAGACATGGCGGGTCCCTCACCGGCCTGTATCGCAACAACTGGCTGAACTATCCCAACTCGGGGCTACTGGAGTCTGATACTGGGGAGCCATCTGCTCTGGAGTGTGAGTAGCGGGAGTCTGTGCTCCTCCCCCAGCCTGAGAGACGGCTAGTGCCATAGGAAACGTACTGGCCTGGGACACAACCTCCATAAGTCCCAGCAAACGGACCAAAGCATCCTGAAGCACTAGGGTGGCAATGAACCCCTCCGAGACCTGAGCTGGTCCAACAAGCACAGTCTGTGCTGGAACCCTCTCATCAAACTCTACCTGGGGATCCACTGTTGGTCCTGCTGCTCGAGCTCTAGGTTAAGCTCTGCCCCTGCCTCGGCCTCCGGCACGACCTCGGCCTCGACCCCTGCCCCTCGTAGGAGCTACCATTGGGGGATCCGGTTTCTTCCCAACTGAATACGTAGCACGTGTTCTCTCCATCTGCGGAAGAACAATAATAAAAGAGTACAATCAGCAATGATAGATTAAAACCGCACGATAGAGAAGAATAGAAGTGAAATTGTTCCTAAACTCCATAGCCTCTGGAAGATAAGTACAGACGTCTCCGTACCGATCCTCCAGCCTCTACTAAGCCTGCTCGTGAATCGTGAGACCTAGGCAACCTAGTGCTCCGATACCAACTTATCACGATCCATAATTCCCACCTTCAGGATCGTGATGGCGCCTATTTCTAGGCAAGTCATACTTAGAGAACCGTTAAGCAAATTATTATTCAATTCTATAAATAAAATCAATTAACCAAAAATGAAGTAAAACCGAATGCGGAATAGCATAAATGCCCATAATATTTACTAAAATTCAGATCTGGAGTCACAATTCACGAGATTCTACGATTTTCTACAAAAAGAGTCTGAAAGAAATATAATTGTTTTCAACGAAATGAAAAAGTAAAAATAAGGGAAAATAGAAGGGGACTTCAAGGTCTGCGGACGCCAACAGAACTACCTTGAGTCTTCACTAAACAAGGCCGAGCTGCTACGCCTCTCGATCAGCTGGGACCAATGCCAAAATCTGCACAAGAAGTGCAGAGTGTAATATAAATACAATCGACCCCATGTACTCTATAAGTGCAGAGCCTTACCTCGACGAAGTTGTGACGAGGCTAAGGCGGGTCACTCACACTACAACTTGTACATAGTATATAATAAAGACAGAAAAGGAAATACATAACGAAATAAGGCAGTCCATCGAAAATAATAGCTACAACTTCAGGAAATAAGCCAGTGACGTTCAGAATTAAAAATCCTTAAAGTTCAAAAGAAAATACCTTAAAACTAACACAACTCAAGGAAATAGAAACANAATTTACAACTAGAAGGTGCAAATAAACCAACTTAAGCAAATAGCAGGAGATCATGAAACTATGGAAAGATCTAACATCATTAACAGGAGAAGACATCGATTAACAGGTAGTAGTTAAGCATGGAAAACACATTTAGAGCCTATAATAATTAAGACAGGGAAAGAGATAATTAAGGAAAAGAGGAAAAACAGGGAAAACAGATAATTCTGCAGCGCATAAGCAGTCGTCACCTCGCATATACGCCGCTCACATGAAATTCACATAGCACCTAGTCTGTAGGTTCATAATTTCCTCAAGTCAAGGTTATACACAACACTTACCTCGCTCCAAAGATCACTTAATGCTCAGCCATGGATTTTCCTCTAGAATCCACCTCCAAACCACTCGTATCTAACCATAATTGACTCAATAATATCAAATATTGCTAAAGGAATCAATTACAATGCATAAATTTAGAATTTCCAAACTTTCCTCCACAAAGTCAAAAATCAACTCGGGCTCGCTTGGTCAAAACCCGAGGTTCCGACCAAAATCCATTTACTCATTCAGTCTCTAACAATTATGTAATTAGTTTCGGAATTTGACCTCAAATTGAGGTCTAAATCCCCAATTTGCAAAAAAACCCCAAATTCTTCCTAAATTCCTAATTTTCTACCATGGAAGGACAAAGATTAGGGTTAGGAATTAAGGAGTGATGTTTGAAATGGAAGAAAATGAGTTAAAAGAGTACAAACCTATGAATTGGTGTTGAGTTTTCTCTTCAAAATCATACCTAGGACGAGCTCTAATGGAGAGTTTATGGGAAAAAATGGAAAAATCCCATTTTTTGTCGTCAGTTTTAAGTCATTGGCGTCAGGCCTTCTTCGCGTCCGCGAAGGTCCTGCCGCAATCGCGAAGCAGAGGCTCAAATAGCCTACGCGTTCGCGAGATACCCTTCGCATTCGCGAAGGCTTATGCCCACAAGCCTACACGTTCGCGAGCCATGTGCCGCGTTCGCGAAGAGTATAGGTCATTTCCCCCTCCCCCAGGTCCCATGCATATGCGTTCACGAAGGATAATGTCCCCATTGATCCGCGTTCGCGACCTAGCCTTCGCATTCGCGAAGAAGAATTTCCACCGAACCCCAGTTCACTCTTCGCGTTCACGAGAGTACCTTCGCGAACGCAAAGAAGGAAACCAGATGACAGCTGAAGCTGAGGAAAACCAGATTTTTCTAAGTCCAAAACCATCTGTAGCCTATCCAAAATTCATCCAAGCCCTCAGGGCTCCAAACCAATTATGCACACAAGTCTAAAAATCTCATACGAACTCGCTTGCGCGATCAAACCACCAAAATAACACATAGAACGACGAATCGTACACCAAATCAAAGGAAATTTGCATGAAAACTTTAAGAATTCTATTTTCACAATCGGACATCTGAATCTCGTCAAATCAACTCCGTATCTCACCAAATTTTACAGAAAAGTCATAAATATAATAGTGGACCTGTACCGGGCTCCGAAACCAAAATACCTACCCGGTATCAACAAGATCAAACATCAGTCGACTCTTAAAAATCATTAAACTTTCAAACTTTCAATTTTAGACAAAAAGCAATAACTCGAGCTAGGGACCTCCGAATTTGATTTCGGGCAGATGCGCAAGTCCCAATTCACGATACGGAATCGCCGAGACCATCAAAATACGGATCCGGGTCCGTTTTCTCAAAACGTCGATCGAAGTCAACTCAAATAAATTTTTAAGGCAAAATTCTTATTTTTATCAGTTTTTAACATATAAGCCTTCTGGGAAAACACCCAGAGTGCGCACGTAAATCGAGAAAGGCAAAATTGAGTTATTAAGGCTTCGGAACACAGAATAACGTTCTAAAACATAAGATGACATATAGGGTCATTACAGCAAAATCGTCTTTTTAAAAAGCTTTTTAAAAAAAAAATGGGTTCGGATGCAAATGGAAAAACAAAACGGGTATAAGTTAAAAGAGGG
This sequence comes from Nicotiana knightiana, assembly GCA_005239525.1. Taxonomy (NCBI): domain Eukaryota; kingdom Viridiplantae; phylum Streptophyta; class Magnoliopsida; order Solanales; family Solanaceae; genus Nicotiana; species Nicotiana knightiana. The sequence continues at coordinate 3,804 of ML385550.1, read as the reverse complement.
AGATCAAATAGGGCGCCTCACGCAATTTTTACGGCTTAGCGTTTATATTTGGTTAGGCCCATATCTGGTTAGGCCTGTTATGGGCTCGATTTTAAGTCCAAAACTTGGCTCCAATCCAGTAGGGATTTTGGCATGGTGTAACAACGTACTCACATAATTAGCAGTTAAAGTCAATAATTATATATCATAACAATAACATGTATATCAAAATTATATCACAAAATTATTTTCTTTCTTTTTGTATATCAAAACGTATATTACAACTTTATTTTCCTTCTTTGTATATCTAAAATATATATCGAAAATATAGGTGTTTATAATTTATTATTGTCTCTATATCCAAGTGTATTATATTTTATATATCATAATGTATAACACATCAAATAATGTATATCAATATGTAAATCACAACTTTGTTTTCCTTTTTTGCGTACATTAAAATGTATTTCAAAATTTTTATTTTTCTTCTTTGTATACTCGGTGTATAACACAAAATTTCTTCTGGATATACACAAATATATATGCTAAAAGTATCAAACACGAGGTTTCGAAATTGAATCAAACACAAAGTAATTTTCTTTTTTTTGAAAATACAATCCAGACATTAACAGATTATTATACAAAAAAACTACCACTGAATTAGTGATAAACTTTTCCGTAGCAAAATACTCTAAAATATTATCCGAGGTATTATTTTGTCACAAAAAGCTAAACTGATGAATATTTGCCCAGATAAAAGTTGAATACCCCGTAAGACATTTGGAAGACCGGAGATGGGAACATTGAATCATTAATTGAGAGATTAGCAGAGAAATAAAAGGGGTATTATCACTTTTAGCCTGCGTCAGAAACTATTTACATTTGGTGGCCGAAAAAATATATAAAACTTGTATATTTTTTATATATAACATAAAGAATGTATATATACAGCGGCTATTTATGTTATATATTTTTTGTATATAACATAAAGAATATATTTTTTGTATAAAACTTGTATATTTTATATAGTTTTTTAGCTATTAATTTTACAGCGGCTATACAGTGTAACTATTCCGAAATAAAAAGAAATTGTTGGGCAAGCAGCAAACAAAGGAGAAGGGGGTGCAGCGAACAAGAAAAGGAGGGGGCAGCTATATAATACCAATTATTTGGAGCTGATTTTGTAAACCAAATATAAGGTTAATGAAATACCAATTCCTCTTGTCTGTTGTTACCTCATGTCGTTTACCCAATCAAGTAAGGGATAGATTCCAGCCAAAAATGTGGTACCACAAAATGCTCTTACCCCAATCTTTAATACTAACTAGAATATGATATGATTACGAAAGAATAAAGTATAATTTATACATTATAATGTTGTCCATATAAAATTAAAGTTCCCTATGCAAAGGAGGAAATAGTTGCATTTACTACTATGTGTTAGTTTTTGAAAATGTAAACAAATATTGTAGAAGAATTTTCTCTTAATTTCTGTGTGTAAAGTTGTACAAGAACTAGTCTATTTATATATGAAAAAAGAATCTTCTCTAATAGATTTTGTAACAGATTTGGACAAGTGTTCATTTATTATTTGCTCTACACTAACTAACTAATGGGCTGAATAATGAGCCTAGTATCAGTATTTATAATTGGGCCCTAATATCAGCATTTACAATTGGGACTGAATATGTAGGCCTAAATCTGGAAACACCTTCTTTATGGGAAGCCCTTAATACTTATTAGGGCAACCCTTTCTTATTAGGGCAGCCTTTTCTTTTTTAACTCCAACACAGCCTCAGATTATCACAACTCCAAAAGTTTTATATGTATTAAGAAGTTTACTAAATAACTATAAATATTTGAATTCATATACTATTGTATACTTCATATATTAACTCTTCAGACCACAATAAAAATTCACAAAATTCAAATCTTGAATCCGTCGATGACCTATATTGCTNTTGGAGCTTTCTTTTCATCATGTGCAATAACATTGTAGGAATAAATATGAACATAATCCTACCTTAATGAAGATTCTTATACTCTTTTACGTAAACATTGTATAGATAAAGAAAACACAATAAAGAAAAAAAAATTGGAATAATATGATGTCCTACCAGTTTATGTGAAGGTGAAAGTCTTCATCAAAATATTCTTCGACACCCGTAGATTTTATTTTGATACGTATAAGGGAAAGCTCCCTTTTAATTTAGGTAAAATATAATATAATAGTTCTAAAAAATAATGGCCAATTATTATTATTATTATTATTATTATTATTATTATTATTATTATTATTATTATTATTATTATTATTATTATTATTATTATTATTATTATTATTATTATTATTATTATTATTATTATTATTATTATTATTATTATTATTATTATTATTATTATTATTATTATTATTATTATTATTATTATTTAAATTATTATATTGTATATTAATGTATACTATGCTAACATACATATACTATATATAATCAATATATTGTTTTGTATATTTAGCCAGCGGATGTTCTTTTTGACTGTATTTTGCATTTCTTTTTTTCTTTCTTTGTAAAATGCTTTCTTTCTCGTTTTTCATTTCCTTCTAAAAGATAATTTTGAAAAGTAATCCCATATGTAGTAGTTATAAAAAAGGATTAGCATCTTTTGAGTTCTTTTTAAGTCTTCTGTTGCTTTCTTTTTCGTTTTATATTGGAATTTGGCACATTGATTCTACGATATAACTAATTACAAACCATGCATATGCAAGAAAAAAAGGGTGTTAAATAAATCAAATATTCCTATTCGCGATAAGCATACATCTTCCACTCTTTTGTTGACTAAATATATTTAAAAATATCCTGTCTTAATTTTCGGTCAAAGAACTGGATATATAATATTTATGCAAAATTATTTAGTAACCTTTAATTCAAACCATACTTAGGGTGACCACCCACATATAAATTTGATAAAAACTCATATTTGAGAGTTTGACTTGTCAACCACTATAACAAAGGTGCTTTGGCATCATTGCCTCGTTGAATATTAGGGATCAGATTGTATATATATAAGTGATTTTCTAGAAAATTTAATATACCAAATTAATTTTATTTTTCTGGTTAGAAATGAGCGTTACTATTGAGTAGATGTTTCAATTATATTATTTTGAGAAATATATCATGATTCATGATGAATTGAATCTCTAAGCTCAAATTAAATCACATAGTGTGCGAGAGATAGCGCTAGGTAAAGAAGAAAATGTTGTTTTAAAAATCTCGAAATCATATAAGGATCTAGGTTTAAATTAGTAAGAATAATGTACCCCTTTAATCGCTACTTCTTTATGATAATAAGATTGAATTTATACGTATACAAATATTTTATTTTATTATAATTATATGAGCAACTCAGGTATGAATACTGTATCGACATATCGTTATGCCCCTCGCTTAGCGTCGCTCTTTTGTCATGACCAAAATTCCCAACTTCAGAGATCGTGATGGCGTCTAACACCACACTTGCTAGGCAAGCCAATGTTAAAAGTCGATTAACTAATTTTCTTGATTAATTACTTGATCATAAATAAATAACTGCCAAATGAACTTAGTTAGAATAATTCTCAACAACAATAAAATAAAATAAAATAATAATGATAACCAACTAATTAAGACGGATCACGAACTAATTATGTAAGCAACTCTAAGACTACCCCCAGGGTCTGGTGTCACAATCCAAGAACTACTAAAGAATACTACAAATAATGGCTGGAAGAAATAGTGCGACTGTTCTGAATAATATAAAACAGTGTATGTAGAAATGGGAGAAGACTCT
>ML385549.1:7730-23522 GCA_005239525.1 Nicotiana knightiana | reverse complement strand
CTAACATCCTTAGAACATCGGCCTGGTTGATTGAATATGGACATAGGCGGATATAATGGATCAATCACACATTCGACTGTGTTCCTATTGGGCCTATTCCTAGCACATCTTACCTTACTCTCAAAATAATAAGAGCAAAAATGAGAAGTTTCCTTTGCAAGATAAGCTTCGCATATATATCCTTCAATCCTATTCCTCTGCTTAACAAATTATTTTCATTTGCCAATTATCCTACATAATTTCAGGTTAGCCAAGAACATTCACATAAAATAGAAAATTACATGAAACTTATAATATTATCTCTCAAAGAGATACATCCATCTGTATTGAACAGGCCCTCCAAGTCGTGCCTCGTGTACAAGGTGGATTGGAAGGTGTTCCATCACATCAAAAAAATCATATGGAAATATCTTTTCCATAATAGTAGATGTCACACGAATATTCTGATACATCTAGAGTAGGTTTTCTTCCCTTAATGTGGAAGAACACAAGTCTTTGAAAAACAAACTAATCTCTGTGATGGGTTTCCAGATTCTTTCAGGCAAACCACAAAATGCAATAGGCACTAAGGTCTCCATGAAAACATGACAGTCATAACTTTTCAAATGGCTCAACTTCCCTACCTCCATATCAACTTTTTTTCCAAGATCCGACGCATAACCCTCAGGCATATTCAATTTCGTTACGCAATCACAAATTTGCCGTCTGTCTTCCAAAGTGAATGTGTAACTTGCTTTGGGCTTGAATATCTCACCATTATTTTCTGTCTGCAAGTATAATTCAGGCCGCCTGCAATATTCTTGTAAGTCCATTCTAGCCTTCGGGTTATCCTTTGTCTTACCTTTAACATCCATCACTGTGTTGAACAAATTGTCAAAATAATTCTTCTCAATATGCATGACATCAAGGTTGTGACGGAGAAGATTATCCTTCCAATAAGGCAACTCCCAAAATATACTTTGTTTCGTCCAATTATGAGTAATGTCGTATCCGGGGAATCTATAAGGTGGAGTTTCAGTAACTTTACTGAAGTTCTGGACCCTCTCCCAAATTTCCTCACCTGATAGTATCGGAGGTGGAGAATCATACTCTATTTTATTATTTTTGAATGCATTTTTCATCCTTCTAAACTCATGACCAGGAGGCAAGAATTGACGATGATAATCAAACCATGATTGCTTTCGGCGATGTTTCAAAGTGAACGCTTTACTATTTTCCATGCAGTAAGGACAAGCTAGCTTACCAGCAGTCATCCACCCAGACAACATTTCATACGCAGGAAAATCGTTAATTGTCCACATTAAATTAGCACGCAAATCAAAATTATGTTTGGTTGATATGTCATATGTTTCAACACCATCGTACCACAATTGGTTTAGCTCATCAATCAAAGGTTGCAAATATACATCAATCAAACTTTTTGGATATGTGGACCATGGATAATACAATTTAAGAATATATATGGACTAGTCATGCACAAATCGGGTGGTAGATTATAAGGTGTAAGAAATACAGGCCAACATGAATATGGTGTCACATATACAGAAAAAGGCGTGAATCCATCCTCACATAGACCTAATCGAATGTTCCTTGGTTCACTAGCAAAATCTGGATATGTCCTATCAAAGTGCTTCTAAGCTTATCCATCTGAAAGATGACACATAACACCAGGTGATCTTCTATTTTCAAAGTACCATCTAATATGAGAAGCAGAACTCATCGAATCATATAACCTCTTTAACCTAGGTATAAGAGGTAAATAATGCATCGCCTTGATAGAGACCATATTCCCGCTGGAAAGCCTCTTGAAACGAGGCTTGTCGCAAAATTTACAACTGTTTAAAATTGCATCATCTTTATAATATAACATGCAACCATATTCACAACAATCAATTCTCATTGACGAAAGTCCTAACTTAGAAACCAATCTCTTTGCCTTATATAGATCACCAGGTAAGTTGATATCATGGTCAACTAGTTCACTCATAAGGTCAATGAAAGAGTCCATAGCTGCTTGAGAAATATTCCAATCAAATTTTATACTTAGTAATATAACTGCAACAGACAGCTCAGAGTGCGGACTTCCTTCCCTTAATGGACATCTGGGGTAGGGATTCTTTCGGCAGAGGTCATCCTCCCAGACCCTATCAGTCGGCACTTCAGGTAACTCACAGTGCACCGCCAGCTCCTATTAGTGCACCACCATCACCTATCAGTGCACCGCCGCTTCAGAGCTTCCAGGGTGGTTATCAGGGTCGACAGGGCCAGTTCCAGAGTCAGCAGCCACATCAGCAGAGGCCTTGTTATTCTTGCAGTGGTTTGGGGCATATTTCCAGGTTTTGCCCCCGAGGTTCTGGTGGGTCTCAGTATCAGGGTTCCCGTGCCATGTTATGTTATGTTAGCACGAGGGGACATTCTGTTCCATATTTATGTTATTTAGCACGAGGGGACATTCCGTGCCATGTTTATGTTATTTAGCACGAGGGGACATTCCGTGCCATGTTTATGTTATTTAGCACGAGGGGACATTATGTGCCGTGTTTATGTTATTTAGCACGAGGGGACATTCCGTGCCGTGTTTATGTTATTTTAGCACGAGGGGACATTATGTGCCGTGTTTATGTTATTTAGCACGAGGGGACATTCCGTGCCGTGTTTATGTTATTTTAGCACGAGGGGACATTATGTGCCGTATTTATGCATTATTATTTCCGTTGTTCCTATTTGCTATTTACTGCATTTATGGGCAAGATTTGATAGTCCTCCTGTACTGCATGGCAATTTCTGAGTTCCGGTCGATAAATCTTGAGGAGATTTTGATCAAGGGATTTNAGTTTCGTATTTTGAAAGAAACTATGTTTTACGTAATTCTCTCTATTAAATATACTTATATCTACTTTTGGAGAAAGTATGTTTTCAAAGGAAACTCTTCCATACTAAAATGATTGTATTTGCAAAACTTTTTCATATGAACTGTTGTTTAAAGATTTCCATCAGTCTGTGGATTTTAATGGCTAAGGCCCGATGTGAACAAACCGACGTAGAGTTGAGTTATTGGCATTCTCTATTGTATTATGTTTCCTTTCGGTTTGGCTTGTTTTGTTGTCCATCTTTCTGTGTATTTTTATGCTGTTTCGTGATTGATTTCTGTAATTTCCTTCCGCTTTATATTGTCATTGTCGCAAATTATTCTGTGAAGCCTTAGGTAGATGTAACGTTCGGTCATTTCGATATTCATGTTATTTCTTTTGTAGACCAGTGGTGTCTTGACTAGTCCTCATCACTACTCCACCGAGATTAGTCTTGATACTTACTGGGCACCGTTGTGGTGTGCTCATACTACACTTCTGCATATTTTTGTGTGCAGATCCAAGTATATATTGTAGTAGTTGTGTGGATGATTGCCAAGGAGACTCAAGGTAACCTGCTGCTGCGTTCACAGGTATCGGAGTCACCTTCTTTGTATTTATTATTCATACACTATTGTATTTATTTCCAAACATATGTACTTAGAAGTTGTAGAAGATTCGTAGAGCTTATGACTTGTACTACCGATTTTGGGAAAGTTTGTACATTCTGTTGAGATTTTATATCTAGACTGCTAGCCTTCTTTTATTATTGTTGTTATTCAGTAACTGTTAAGCTTACCTAGTCCCTAAGACTAGGTGTCATCATGATACCCAACGGAGGAAAATTTGGGTCGTGACAGTTTCTATCATGGTCAACTAGTTCACTCATAAGGTCAATGAAAGAGTCCATGGCTGCTTGAGAAATATTCCAATCAGATTTTATACTTAGTAATCTAACTGCAACAAACAGCTCAGAGTGCGAACTTCCTTCCCTTAATGGACGACTAGCTTCCTCTAACTGTTCAAAAAAATATTTTGCGTCATCATTAGGAGTTTGTTCAACATTTTCATTGGGCTCTCCCCCAAATTGTATCCCAAACGCATCCGCAACCATATCATGAATTCTAGAATCACGATTTGTATTCTCCACCGACCTGCTACTTTCACCCGCAACCATGTTATGAAATCTCCCATTGCTACCATCGACCTCTCCATGATTAGTCCACACAAAGTAATTCGCTATAAACCCCTTCTTATAAAGATGAAGTCTAACTTCCTCCGGTTTTTCAAACCTCATACAGTCGCACCTAACACAAGGGCACCTAATTAATCCTTCACTTTGGTATGGTGGAAGTTCTATTGCATGTCTAATAAAGTCATCAACCCCTTCTATAAAATCCTCCCGCAATCCCTGCCGATTAGGATAATTCCTATTGTACATCCAAGTACGATGTTCCATATATACAAATAAAACAAGAACAAATTCATATCCTAAAAAGGTTCAATTCATAGCAAAAAGGTTCAATTCATAAATTAAATGTTCAATTCATATCCTAAAATTTTAATTTATAAACTAAAATTCCAATACATAAACTAAAAGTCCAATTCATATCCTAAAAGTTCAATTCATATCCTAAAGTCTCAATTCATATTCTAAAGGCTCAATTCATATCCTAAAGGCTCAGTTCATACACAAAAATTTTAATTCATAAACTAAAAGTCCAATTCATATTCTAAAATTTCAATTCATATCCACAAAAGTTCAATTCATATCCTAAAGGCTCAATTCATATCCAAATATTCCAATTTATAAACTAAAATTACAATACATAAACTAAAAGTCCAGTTCATATCCTAAAATTTCAATTCATAAACTAAAATTCCAATTCATAAACTAAAAGTCCAATTCATATCCTAAAATTTCAATTTATAAACTAAAATTACAATACATAAACTAAAAGTCCAATTCATATCCTAAAATTTCAATTTATAAACTAAAATTCCAATACATAAACTAAAAGTCCAATTCATATCCTAAAAGTTAAATTCAAATCCTAAAGGCTCAATTCATATTCTAAAGGCTCAATTCATATCCTAAAGGCTCAATTCATACACAAAAATTTTAATTCATAAACTAAAAGTCCAATTCATATTCTAAAATTTCAATTCATATCCTAAACCCTAAATTCTAACTAAATTATCAAGACAATACAAAGTATAATTCAAATCTAACTAAACAAAATTCAACACTAATTAAACTAATTAGTTAATAAAATTAATTAATAAAACTAATTAGAACAAGACCTAAACTCTAATCCTCAATAAAATACAATGTTCAAAGAATGAAACACTAATTGAAACAATAAACTACAATACATAATATATTGTAACACACACACACTAGAAATAACAAAGATCAAGGTTATAATTTTAACCTTGGTTTTTTTAGGTGGAGAAGGAGAGAGAGAGAGGGGCGGCAGTGGTGGTAGCCGGTGAGCGGCGGCGAGCAAGGGGGGCAGTGGTGGCGCGGGGTGGGGGATGAGATTTGGGTGAGTGAAATAGAGAAGGGGAGGGAAAGAGAGAGTTGGGAAAATTTTGGGGAATGAAATAAGAGAAATGGGGGGGAACCCCGTTTTTGTCTCTGGAATTAGGAAAAGCGACCAACTTTGGTCGTTATTTTTGGTCTGTAAATAAGTTTTGACCGTTTGACCAGTTGGTCGCTATTTTTAAAAAAAAAATTAAATTGAAAATAGCGACCCACGTTGGTCGCTATTTTTTTTAAAAAAAATGTTTTTTTTCTTTTTTGGTTTTTAAATATTATAAGCTCTATAAAAAAACTATTTTTAGCTATAAATATTTATTTTATTTAACTACAATTATTATAAATAATTGTTAACTATGTAATTACTTTTAATAGATTATAATAGCATCTATGTAAAGTAAGTTTTTAAGTTATATTTAAGTATATGAGTAATTTCATACACACGCATAAACTATATTGTAATTGATGATCAATATTATATATTACTACGTACGAATAATTAATGAATTGATAAACCAATATAATATTATTCTATTAATTGATATAATAATATTCATTATTTGTATTATAACAGGGTTAATGAATTATATTCATTCATCACTAGGTTATAAGTCGATGAATCAATTATAACATATTAATTGATATAAGTTGAGATGTTTTTTTTAAATATTCAAAGATGCATCTGAGTAGGTTGTAAGTAGATGAATCAATTTACAAGTATATAAATCCCTAAAATAACCCGACCATGTGTTACTAGCGCTTCATGTTCTTATATATATATATATATACACACACACACACACACACACACACACACACACACACACATACACTTCATTGTAATGCTATAATGTATAGATAACTTGTTATAGTATATGTTGGTGTGTGTATATATATAACACACACTTCGTGCTGCTTTAACTACATATAACTACATATATAGTAGGTTATAAGTCGATGATTCAACTGACACACATGTATATTTGATGAAAAATTATATATATTAATTAGGATCTTAACAAGTCTATCAATCCCTAAAAGAACCCCACGTCGGGTTCTTTTAGGGCTTGATTGACTTGTAAAGATCCTAATTAGTATATATAATTTTTCATCAAATATAATTGTGTGTAAATTGATTCATCGACTTATAACCTACTCAGATGCATCGTTGAATAATTAAAACAAAACGTCTCGACTTATATCAATTAATGTCACGACCCCAGTTAGCCCTCCGTGAACATGTCGTGACGGCACCTAGTCCCTATAACTAGGTAAGCCTAGCAATGCGGAATATCAACATAACTTGAGGAATAATAAAGTAAAAACTGAACAATCTAAAAGAAAGACTGTATATAAATGCCACTTGGCATATACAACCCCAAATAATACGGAAGTCTACAATATCACCCCAAAACCCGGAAACTCACGGGAACCACATGCTAACAGAAATATAATACACTGCTCTAATCTCCAGAATGTCTACACAACTGTAAGGAAGGAAAAACTTTTCACAAAAGCTGGAATAAGATAGAGACTCCTGCTCTGCGGACGCGGCAGATGTACCTCGAAGTCTATGCTAGATCTCTCAACCTCGGGGATAGTGCGCCTGGGTGGAGGTACCTGGATCTGCACATGAAAAACATGCGCAGAAGGGGCATGAGTACACCACAGCGGTACTCAGTAAGTGCCAAGCCTAACCTCGGTCGGGTAGTGACGAGGAAGGTGAGGGCCCTACTGAGGTTAATCAATATAATAGGAATTTACAATATGAAAACAGGCAGTAATAATGAGTACAGCAGTGAAATAAGACAGGTAATAACCCGAAAACACAAAGATCGGAGTAAACACGGAATATGTACAGCTCAATAACAATGGTAACAATGAGGATCTCCCAGGATACCGTCCTGTAGTCCTTTTCTCGACTGTCTAGTGGATCTCCAGGGATACCGTCCCATAGTCCCAAAGTAAATATGCAGGCACAACAAGAAGACATTGAGAAATAGAGTGCAAAAATACAAGGCAACAAGTAATTCTAGCCTAACATGCTTCGCGTAGTACAATTAAAGCAACTTAAGCAAATAGGCAATTCAAGTCAACTAGGCATGCTTTCCTAAACTAACATGGGCTATAATTGCAAGTAGAATAAAGCAGGTAAGAAAGAAACTCAGTCTAAATATTTAAAGTAAAACCGGTTTTTCAACAATTAGCACAAGTACGCGCTCGTCACCTCACGTACAAGGCATTCAATTACCAAATATCACATCCTAAGGGGAAAGGTCCCCCACACAAGGTTAGACAAGCCACTTACCTCGAACCGGCTCAAAATCAACTCGAAACCACACGTTTGCCATGAGTATCCGACTCCAAATGGCCCAAATCTATACAATTCAATTACATATCATAAATAACATTTCATGCAACTGATTCTCACTGTTTAATTCAAGCTAAGGCGCGAAATTAGGTAAAATGACCAAAACTCCCCTCGGGCCACGTCTCGGAATCAGGTAAAAGTTATAATTTCCGGACACCCATTCACTCACGGACTCATTCAACCAGAAACAATCGAAATCCGATGCCAAAAACCCCATAAATTTTTCAGAATTTTGGGTTGGGGAAATTTCATCAATTTCCTATGGTTTTTCCCCCATTTTTGATAATTAAACTAAAGAAAACAACGGAGGTTAATGGTCTAACAATGAATTAGGATTAGAAAAAGTTACCTATGATCCTTCTCTTTAAAACCCACAGAAAATCGCCAATTCTTGAGCCCTTACACGATTTTTAGACTTATGAAATAAACTCTCGGATTTTTGGAATAAAACACACAGGGATCTCGCACCTGCGGTCCCGATCACCGCACCTGCGGTCCCGCACCTGCGGTCCCGCACCTGCGGAACCCAGGTCGCACCTGCGACCACTGGTCAACCCCCTCACCATCGCACCAGTGATCAACCCTGTCGCGCCTGCGAGTCCGCACCTCCGGGAAAACCTTCGCAGGTGCGAAAACCCCAGAAGAGGTCTGGTCCAGCCATTTGATAAGTCCCAATTTCTCCCGTTAAGCATCCGAAACAACCCCGAGGCCCCCGGGACCTCAACCAAAACCACCAACCGACCTTAACACCTTATTTGAACTAGGTCGAGCCTTAAAAACACATCTCATAACATCAAAAAAAATCATCGATTATGCATAGATTCAAGCCTAGGAACTTAGGAAAATTCTAGAATTCACATCCGACGCCGAAACACGTATAAACTCATCCGAATGACCTCAAATTTTGCACACACATACCAAATGACATGACGGAACTATTGCAAATTTCAGAATTCCATTCCGACCCTCGGATCAAAAATTCACTATAGGGCTGGAAACTCCAAAAATTCAAACTTCGGCATTTCAAGCCTAAATGAGCTACGGACTTCCAAAATACATTCCGAACACGCACCCAACCCCGAAATCACCTAACGGAGCTAACGGAACTATCGGATTTCCATTCTGAGGCTTTCTTCACGTTGCTCCAACTACGGGCGACTTTCCAACACTTAAGCTCTTATTTAGGGACTAAGTGTCCCAAAACTCTTCGAAACTCAAAACCGAACGTCCTGGCAATTCAGTTTAGTATAAATAGACTTGGGAAAAATAGTTAGTAGGGGATCTGGGCGTTAATTATTAAGACGACCGACCGGGTCATCACATCCTCCTACACTTAAAAATTCGTTCATCCTCGAACGAGCATAAAGACATACCTAAAGTAGTGAAAAGATGAGGGTAACTGCTGCGCATATCCTGCTCGGTCTCCTAGGACGCCTCCTCGGCCAGCTGACCCCGCCATTGAACCTTTACTGAAGCAATGTTCTTTGACCTGAGCTTTCTGACCTGCCTGTCCAATATAGCTACAGGCTCCTCAACATATGATAGATCCTTATCCAATTGGACTGAGCTGAAATTCAAGACATGAGACGGGTCACCGTGATACCTCCGGAGCATCGAAACATGAAATACCGGATGAACTCCTGCCAAGCTGGGAGGTAAGGCAAGCTCATAAGCAACCTCCCCAACACACCTCAATATCTCAAAAGGGCCAATAAACCTCGGACTCAACTTCCCCTTCTTCCCAAATCTCATAACTCCCTTCATATGCGAAACCCGAAGCAGAACCCGCTCTCCGACCATATATGAAACATCACGAACCTTCCGATCCGCGTAACTCTTCTGTCTGGACTGGGCTGTACGGAGTCTATCCTGAATCACCTTGACCTTCTCCAATGCATCCTGAACCAACTCTGTGCCCAATAGCCTGGCCTCACCCGGCTCAAACCAACCCACCGGATATCTGCACCTCCTACCGTATAAAGCCTCATACGGTGCCATCTGAATGCTGGATTGATAACTGTTGTTATAAGAAAACTCCGCCAATGGCAGGAACTGATCTCAAGACCCTCCAAACTCAATCACACACGCACGGAGCATATCCTCAAGAACCTGAATAGTGCGCTCGGACTGTCCGTCCGTCTGGGGGTGAAATGTTGTGCTCAACTCCACCCTGGTACCTAACTCCTACTGAAGGGCTCTCCAGAACCGTGAAGTGAATTGCGTACCTCTGTCCGAGATAATAGAATACCATGCAGACGAACGATCTCCTGAATATAAATCTCCGCAACCGCTCCGATGAATAAGTAGTCAGTACCGAAATGAAATGGGCTGATTTGGTCAGCCGATCCACAATCACCCAAATAGCATCATGCTTCCTCAAAGTCCGAGGAAGTCCAACCACAAAGTCCATGATGATCCGCTCCCACTTCCACTCTGGAAGCTCAATCTGCTGAAGTAACCCTCCCGGTCTCTGATGCTCACATTTGACCTGCTGACAGTTGATACACTTGGCTACAAACTCTGCTATATCCTTCTTCATTCTTCACCACCAATAGTGATTCCTCAAATCCTGATACATCTTCGCAGCACTCTGGTGGATGGAATACCGCGAATTATGGGCCTCTGCTAAAATCAACTCCTGAACCCCATCAACATTGGGCACACAAATCCAACCCTGCATCCTCAATACCCCGTCATCTCCAATGATCACATCTCTGGCATCACTGTGAACAACTATTTTTTGACCACACCCAAATTCTATACTATTTTGCTATAAAAATTAAGGTTATATCTAATCTTAATATGTTAGATTTTTATCTTAACTCTTAATAGATTCTATTTAAGAAAATTAAAAATAACANGATTCTTGACACGTCGAACTAAACGAGTATGCGTACGCGTGACTCGTATTGAGTTAATTATTTAAATAATCGAATAATAAGAAAGGTTAAAAATACAAATATATCCTAAAAGTGAGTAATTAAACAATTTAAGCCAAGTTTAATCATTAAGCGACCGTGCTAGAACCACGGAATTCGGGAGTGCCTAACACCTTCTCCCGGGTTAACAGAATTCCTTACCCGGATTTCTGGTTCGCAGACAATTTAAACAGAGTCAAAATTCCTCAATTTGGGATTTAAACCGGTGACTTGGGACACCAAATAAACTATTCCAAGTGGCGACTCTAATAAAAAGAAAATATTCCCATTTCGAATAATGTCACTTTAAGTGGAAAAACTCCCGTATCCCCTTCGGGGCGTATAAAGAAGGAGGTGTGACAATCACCGTGCTGGAGTGTCCTTGAGGACAAGTAAATGAGGATCATCGTACTGCCGCTCCCGGATACAATCGAATAAGGAAGACAGAGAAACCACACAAGCTAATAACCGGCAAGGCTCAGAAAGATCCAATCTCACGAACTGACTGGCTAAGGACTGAACATCTAAGGCTAGAGGCCTCTCAGTTGCATGAAGCTATGCCAAACTCCCCAAACTCTCCGCCCGGCGACTCAAGGCGTCGGTCACCACATTGGCCTTCCTCGGGTGGTATAATATAGTGATGTCATAGTCCTTTAGCAACTCTAACCATCTACGCTGGCGCAAATATAGATCCTTCTGCCTGAATATGTGCTGCAAACTCCGGTGGTCAGTATAAATCTCACAAGGCACACCGTACAAATTATGACGCCAGATCTTCAAGGCGTAAACAATGGCAGCTAACTCAAGGTCATGGACAGGGTAATTCTTCTCATGTATCTTCAAATTTCTGGACGCGTAGGCAATCACCCTACCGTCCTGCATCAACATCGCTCCAAGACCAACTCGCGAGGCATCACAATAAACTGTATAAGACCTCGAACCAGTAGGAAATATCAAGATTGGGGTTGTATTCAAAGCTTTCTTGAGCTTCTGAAAGCTCGCCTCACACTCCTTTGTCCACTGAAATGGAGCACCCTTCTGGGTCAATCTACTCATAGGGGCTGCAATCGATGAAAATCCCTCCACAAAACGGCGGTAGTAACCTGCCAAGCCAAGGAAACTGCGAATCTCTGTAACTGAGGATGGCCTGGGCCAACTATGCACGGCCTCTACCTTCTTCGGATCCACTACCCTCACTCGATACCACGTGGCCTAAGAATGCCACAGAACTCAACCAAAACTCACATTGTGAGAACTTTTCATACAACTTCTTCTCTCTCAGGGTCTGAAGCACTGTCCTCAGGTGCTGCTCATGATCTTCCCGACTCCGGGAGTAAACAAGAATATCATCTATGAAAAAAATGACGAACGAGTCGAGATATGGCCTGAACACACTGTGCATCAAATGCATAAATGATGCGGGGGAATTAGTCAGCCCAAATGACATATTTAGAAACTCGTAATGGCCATACCGAGTCCTAAAAGCAGTCTTCGGGATATCCGGCTCCCGAATCTTCAACTGATGGTAACCTGAGCGCAAATCAATCTTAGAAAATACTTGTGCGCCCTGAATCTGGTCAAATAAATCATAAATACGAGGCAAGGGATAACAGTTCTTCACTGTAACCCTGTTCAACTGGCGATAATAAATACACATGCGCATAGAACCATCCTTTTTATTCACAAACAAGACAGGAGCACCCCAAGGTGAAACACTTGGTCGAATAAAACCCTTATCAAGCAATTCTTGTAACTGGTCCTTCAACTCCTTCAACTTAGGAGGATCCATATGGTACGGAGGAATGGAAATGGGCTCAGTGCCTGGCAACAAAACAATGCCAAAATCAATGTCTCTATCGGGCGGCATGCCTGGAAGATCAGCTGGAAACACATCGGGATAATCCCGTACCACTGGAACTGAATCAACAGAAGGGGTATCAACACTGACATCTCTCACATAAGCTAAATACGCAACACACCCCTTATCAACCATACATTGAGCTCTAAGAAAGAGATAACTCTACTGGGAGTGTGATATAAGGTACCACTCCACTCAACACGCGGAATACCTGGCATAGCTAGCGTCACAGTCTTGGCGTGACAATCAAGAATAGCATAATGGGGTGACAACAAGTCCATGCCCAAGATAATATCAAAATCCACCATATCAAGTAACAATAAATCCGCATTGGTCTCAATGCCACGAATAGTAACCAAACACAACCGATAAACGCGGTCCACAACAAGAGAATCCCCCACAGGAGTAGAAACATAAACAGGAGAACTCAAAGAATCTCGGGCTATACCCAAATGCAGAGCAAAATAAGAAGACACATAAGAATACGTGGATCCTGGATCGAATAGAACCGATGCATCTCTGTGACAAACCAGTATAATACATGTAATGACATAATCGGAGGCAACATCCTCGGTACGAGCAGGAATAGCATAATATATGGCCTGGCCTCCCCCTCGAGGGCGACCTCTACTTCCCTGACCTCCGACCCTAGTTGGCTAGGCAGATGGGGTAGCAGCTAGAGCTGTGATCATGGCCTGAGAACCCTGCTGAGCATGTTGTGGCTGAAAAGTCTGTGAAGATGCACCCCTAATAAATCGGGGGCAGTCCCTAACCACATGGCGTGTATCTCCACACTCGAAACAAGTTCTGGGAGTACACAGTGGTTGTGACTAGCTAGGGCCAGGTCTGCCAGACTGATCTCTGAAAGCACCCCGCGCATGAGGCGCGCTAGAAACTGGAGGTGCATAGTAAGGCTCCTGAGGCCTGGGTGGAGCTGGGGTACCGCTGGCTGCTGGAAGGGCTGAATGAACGGGGCAGACCATATAAACCCTACCATCTCGACCTGCTGCTGGGGTACGGGCACCAGAATAGTGGCCCGACTTTCGAGACCTCTTGGCCTCTCTCTCCTCTCGCTCCCTAGCGAGCATACCCTCGATCCTCCTAGCAATGCTCACTACCTGCTGATAAGGAATGTCCATCTCCAACTCTCAAGCCATGCTAGATCTGATGGGTGGGATAAGACCCTCAATGAACCGGCGAACCCTCTCGCGGAAAGTAGCAACCAAAGCCGGTGCATGCCTAGCTAATCTGATGTAACGGATGGCATACTCTGAAACTGTCATAGCACCCTGGCGGAAATGCTCAAACTCTTCCCGTCATGCATCCCTGAGGATCTGAGGAACAAACTCTCTCAGGAACATGTCTGAGAACTGGGTCCAGGTCAGTGAAGCAGCCTCGTCTGGACTGTCTAACTCATAGGTGCGCCACCAATCATAGGCGGCTCCGCGAAACTGGAAGGTAGTAAAGGAAACCCCACTAGATCCGGATATGCCCATAGTGCGAAGAATACGGTGGCACTCCTCTAGAAACTCCAAGGCATCATCTGATTCTAATCCACTGAATACCGGAGGGTCATACTTCTTGAACCTCTCAAGTCTCCGCTGCTCGTTCTCTGAAGCAGTTGACCCATCCTCGGGCTGAACTTACACTACGGGCAATGCAGGAATGATCTCTGGGACCTGCTCCACATCCACTCGCTGCTCAAGAGTGCGGGCGGCGGGAGTCTGTGCTCCTCCCCCGGCCTGGGATGTGGCTGCAGCAAGGGGCAGCAACCCTGCCTGAGCCAGAGTGTTGTACATAGACATGAACTGAGTTAACGTCTCCTGAAGGGCTGGAGTAGTAGTGGCAGTAGGCGTGTCAGGTGCCTGGAATTCGGCTGGATCTGCTGGTGGTACCTCGGCGGCAGCTCGCGCAGGTGCTCTCGCTGCACCACGTGCGCGTCCTCAGCCTTTACCTCGTCCCCGGCCTCTGACGGCTGCAGTAGGGGGCACGGGTTCCTGATCGTCCCGAGTAGCACGTGTCCTCATCATTTGTGAGAGAATAGAAGACAGAGGTTTCGAATTGATGTCAAAAATATTGCACGACAAGGAAATCAATTAAGTGAAGATTTTTCCTAAACAGTTACATAGCCTCTCGTAGATAAGTACAGACGTCTCCATATCGATCAACGAGACTCTAATAAATCGGCCTGTGTTCCGTGACTCCTATGAACCTAGAGCTCTGATACCAACTTGTCACAATCCCAGTTCATCCTGCGTGAACATGTCGTGATGGCACATAGTCCCTATAACTAGGTAAGCTAGCAATGCGGAATATCAACATAACTTGAGGAATAATAAAGTAAAAACTGAACAATCTAAAAGAAAGACTGTATATAAATGCCACTTGGCATATACAACCCCAAATAATACGGAAGTCTACAATATCACCCCAAAATTCGGAAACTCACGGGAACCACAGGCTAACAGAAATATAATACACTGCTCTAATCTCCAGAATGTCTACACAACTGTAAGGAAGGAAAAACTTTTCACAAAAGCTGGAATAAGATAGAGACTCCTGCTCTGCGGACGCGGCAGATGTACCTCGAAGTCTATGCTGGATCTCTCAACCTCGGGGATAGTGCGCCTGGGTGGAGGTACTTGGATCTGCACATGAAAAACATGCGCGGAAGTGTCATGAGTACACCACAGCGGTACTCAGTAAGTGTCAAGCCTAACCTCGGTCGGGTAGTGACGAGGAAGGTCAGGGCCCTACTGAGGTTAATCAATATAATAGGAATTTACAATATGAAACAGGCAGTAATAATGAGTACAGCAGTGAAATAAGACAGGTTAAACAAGGTAATAACCCGAAAACACAAAGAGCGGAGTAAACATGGAATATGTACAGCTCAATAACAATGGTAACAATGAGGATCTCCCAGGATACCGTCCTGTAGTCCTTTTCTCGACTGTCTATTGGATCTCCCGGGATACCGTCACATAGTCCATCATATGTATATCCGATGGATATCCCGGGATATCGTCCCGTAGTCCATCATATGTGCAGGGGGGATCTCCCGGGATACCGTCTCGTAGTCCCAAAGTAAATATGCATGGGGATCTCCCGGGATACCGTCCCGTAGTCCCAAAGTAAATATGCAGGGGGATCTCCCGGGATACCGTCCCGTAGTAGCAAAGAAATATGCAGGGGGATCTCCTGGGATACCGTCCCATAGTCCCAAAGTAAATATGCAAGGGGATCTCCCAGGG
>ML385545.1:33862-67904 GCA_005239525.1 Nicotiana knightiana | reverse complement strand
TTTCTCTACTTGTTCAACTACGTGTTTGTTGTTGTTGATTGAATGACCATCAATTGACTGTGCGTATTTAGTGTGTACTTCTCGAGGGAGAGAGTATATATTTAGGTAGTTGTTCAATAACATCACTCCTAACATATGTGAGAGATAAATACGGAGGGTTTAAAGGTAGGATTAGAGATGATGAAACCTTGGTGCGATAGCAGTGAGCGGTGAATTAAGTGCCAGCTAGTGTAGTTCGAAAGAATACATCTACAAANGTGCCTATTTAGTGTGTACTGCTCGAGGGATAGAGTATATATTTAGGTAGTTGTTCAATAACATCACTCCTAACGTATGTGAGAGATAAATACAGAGGGTTTAAAGGTGGGATTAGAGATGATGAAACCTTGGTGCGATCGTAGTGAGCGGTGAATTAAGTGCCAGCTAGTGTAGTTCGAAATAATACATCTAAAAGATTGTGGTAGTTTCTCGAGAGAGAATAACGACAACCAAAGTACTCACGATCGGTAGAGAATACTTGGGCGAAATTATAGAAGAAACAGTTGGAAAGATTTCGACAATTGGAGAAATCATAACTCTAGACCTCCTTAGTCTTGTCTTCAATCCTTATCCTTGTTAATTGATAGTTGTACTACTTTCTAGTATTTGTTAGTTAATTAGATAAAAATAAACATCATAATCTTTATAATTAGGAAATTGTTTAGACTTGTGTTTCTTAGCAATATTGAACAATTATAGCTTATCCTTTTTCGGACTAGAGTTTGGCGTGATCAAGTGATAAATGATGGAGAAGAGGTCAATGGCGTAACCTAAACTATAGCAAGGAAAACAACAAAGTTCACAATAACTCACGAAAAGCGAACTCGTCAAACTTTAGAAGATGACACCATAACATTTGATGATGCAGATGCTGATGGATTAATGATTCCTCACAACGATGCACCGGTAATATCTTTACTTATACATGACACTAATGTAAAATGAGACTTTGATTGGTCCAGGTAGCTATGTGAATATTTTTTTGTTACGAGTCGTGGAGGAGATGTTGATGGGCGACCGTGTAATGCCAAAAGCACGTTCCCTATCTGGATTTGATAACTCAACTGTCATTACGAAGGAGAGATTTAATTAAGCACTTACGCAGAAAGGGTCGTCAAAGAAATAAAATTTCAAGTTATTGACAAAATATGACCTATAATGTGATTATGGGAAGGCCATGGATTCATTACATGGACGTTGTTCTGTCCACATTACATCAGGTTATCAAATTCCCTTCAAAGTGGGGTATTCAACAGATTCGAGGAGATCAACTAATTTCAAGGAACATCAACTGAGTGATACACTCAAGACAAAAAGATACGAGTGTAGAACTAAAAAATACGAGTGTAGATCAAACAGATACGAGTACAAGTGATAAAGATGCGGTCAATCAAATTTCAACAGAGATTGCATCAAAACAGACCAACGTGGATTCCAGGCCAGATGTAATTCAGGAGCCAGAGGAAAATGAAAACATTAAAACGATGATTGAGGAGCTCGAAGTTGTTCCACTATTCGAGCAATGGCTAGAACGAAGAATCCATATCGGAGCAAGGCTAAATACAGAAATGAGAGGTAAGTTGATTGAATATTTAAAATCTAACGCAGACTGTTTTGCATGGTCCCATTCAGATATGATAGGTATACCTCCGGAAGTGATGACTCATAAATTAAATGAAGACCCACTATTCGTACATGTCAAACAAAAGAAGAGTAAGTAAAGATCATTCAAAAATCAAGTGATCGATGAAGAGAGGTACATATTGTTACAAAGTCATTCCTTTTGGCTTGAAAAATGCTGGAGCCACGTACCAGAGGACCAAAATGTTACAAGAACACCTAGGGAAGACAGTGGAAGTGTACATTTGATGATATGTTGGTCAAATCAACACAAGCTGAAGACCATTTCCAACATCTTTCAACTACATTCGAGATCCTCCGCAGGTATAACATGAAACTGAATCTAGAAAATTGCGCTTTTGGCGTAGCATCAGGTAAGTTTTTTGGTTTTCTCGTATCTAATATAGGAATTGAAGTGAATCCTGCTCAAATTAAAGCTATTGAAGAAATACCTAATGTACTCGCAAGCAAAAAAGAGGTACAAAGATTGACAAGTAGGATTGCAGTTTTGAGAAGATTCATTTCAAGATCTTCAGAGAAGAGTTTTAAGTTTTTTTCAGTATTAAAGAAGCAGAATTAGTTTGAATGGACTGAAGAATGTCGACAGGCCCACAAAGATTTGAAGGCATATATATCAAATTCTCCCCTGCTGTCTAAACCAAAGGATGGAGAAAGACTGTACATTTATCTTGCTATTGCAGAAGTAGCTATACGTGCAATCCTAGTAAGAGAGGACAAAGGTAAGAAATCTCCTATTTATTATGTTTGTAAATCCTTATTGGATGCTGAAACTAGATACCCTCATCTAGAGAAACCAGTTTTAGCCTTGGTCGTGGCAGCTAGGAAATTGAGACAATATTTTCAATGCCATCTAATTTCTGTAGTAACTTCATATCCTTTAAGGAATATTTTGCATAAACAAGAATTGTCAGGCAGATTATCCAAGTACGCAATAGAATTAAGTGAATATGACATTGTTTATCAGCCTAGGACAGTAATAAAGTCTCAGGTTTTAGCAGATTTTGTCGCAGATTTTAACACAAAATAATTCCTGAAGTGGAAAAGGAATTACAGATCTTTACTGGAGCTAATCCAGGAACATGGACTTTATTTACTGACGGTTCTTCTAATGTTAAAGGAGCCGGCTTGGGAATTGTCCTAATACCACCTTCAGGTGAAACTATAAGGCAAGCAACTAAATGTTACCCTATTACTAACAATGAAGCAGAGTATGACGTTGTAATTGCAGGTTTGGAACTAGCACGGTAACTCTCCATAAAGCACATCGTGATTAAAAGTGACTCTCAACTAGTGGTATCAGATGCAGGGAACGTACAATGCTAGAGAGGCTCGAATGCAAAAATACTTGGAAAAGGCATGAGAACTGGTCAGGTTGTTCCAGTCATGGAAGATCATGCAAATACCCAGGGAAAAAAATGCAGAAGCAAATGTTTTAGCTAACCTTGCTTCTGTAGCAGAAGTAACGAGTGAAGAAAATGCTATTGTAATACATTTATTTCATTCAGCACTCGACCAGGATAAGCACGAGGCAACCTTTAATAATTTAACCTGGGATTCTAAAAACGAAATTGTAAATTTTTTGCAGTATGGGATCGTACTTGAAGATAAGAAAGAATCCCAAGCACTTCGATAGAAAGCTGCTCGATACTGTCTAATACGAGATAATTTATATCGAAAAATGTTTGGCGGTCCTTTAGCAAGGTGCCTCAGACCTAATCAAACGAAGTACGTAATGAAAGAAGTACATGAAGGACATTGCGGAAATCACACAGGTGGAAGATCTCTAGTTAAAACGCTAAAAAGATCAGGGTACTACTGGCCTAAAATGGAAGAAGATGCGGAAAATTTTGTAGCCAAATGCAATAAATGCCAATGCTACGCTACCAATATGCCAAAACTTGCAGAATTATTACACCTGGTTATTTCCCCGTGGCCATTTATGAAATGGGGAATGGATATAATAGGTCCCTTGCCACAAGCCAAATGAAAGGTACGATTTTTATTAGTACTAACAGATTACTTTTCAAAATGGGTAAAAACAGGTGCTTTTAAACAGGTACGAGAATAAAAGGTGAAAGATTTCATTTGGCGAAACATTACTGTATTGGTAAAAAATAGACTTCACACGTGTAATATCTTCAATGACAAAGCAACATACGTGGTACAATGGAAACATGAGAGCTAGATTAGAATTTAGAAAGAAGTACGGGACAAAGAGGTACGGTAATACGCCCATGAGACAATTAGAGGCGGAAGCTCCAGCCTAATTGAGGAGTTGAAGAGACACGGTCAGAATGAGCCAAGTTAGAATAAAGGGCAGATTCAAAGTTCTTCAATCAATGAGCCAAACGTTACAGAATCTTCACGCAACAGTTATGATTAACTATTGTAACGTTACATTAATAGTATAAATAACCATTAATTCTCAATCATTAAGAAGAGTAGATGTTATATTAAGAAAATTCCTATAAAAGGGAGTAAAATATCACTTGTATGGACACCTTCGAACTACGACTGAAATATATTTACCTTTCTGTGCTCATATTGTTTTTTCTATTTTACAAGTCTAATTTATATTCTTAGTTAATTCTCTTGGTTAGCAGAAGCCCGAGTACTTCTTAAAATAGCTTTGACTAAGAATATGGTTCTTTGGTTAAACAAATTGGTTCCGTTACCGGGAATCTGATAATCCTTTTTGCGTTCCTAAACTATCCTTACTGAATCATGTCGAACACCAACAATAACAATCAACAGGCAACAGGAACTCCAGTTCCATCGCCTCAGGTAACCCCCGAGGTTCAAGAGACAACTCTCCGAAAATATCTACAACTCACAACAATGATTAGGTTGGAAATGAACAAACAAGAGAGTAAGATGATATGAAGCAGATAGTTGCTGAATACGTAAATGACGCTCTTCAAGCTTTCGTGAGGGGGATACCAACTATACCACCTACGCCTCCTCCAAACAACACTGCAACTATAGAAAATCCACAGTCTCGATTAGCTAATTCTGGAAGTAGAGGCACTCCAAACGAATCTCTTGAAGGAAGAACAGGTATGTCTAATAATTCAGATTTACAGTCTTTAATACTAACCTTGCAGAAAAAGGTGAAGGAACAAAATGATCGTATCGAGCAAATTTCTGTCGTACTGCCTATCATCAAGGGGATTGATATTGACAAATACTCTCAATAACCATGGAAGCCAAGTGCAGCACCTTTGCCGATTCCCAAAAAATTTAAGATGCCCGATATATCAAAATATGACGGGACAACTGATCCACGTGATCATGTTACTGCATTCACCATAGTAGTAAAAGGCAACGACTTAACTAAGCAGGAAATCGAATCTGTGCTAGTCAAAAAGTTTGGAGAAACACTTACCAAAGGAGCATTAACTTGGTATTCTCTCTTACCCGAAAATTCTATTGATTCTTTTGCTGAGCTTGCAGATTCGTTTATAAAAGCACATTCCGGTGCACAAAAAGTGGAGAAAAGAATGGAAGATCTATTCAAAGTAATACAGGTACATGCGGAGTTGCTTCGTGAATTCGTAGACAGGTTCCAACGAGAAAGGATGGTGTTACCAAGAGTGCCTGACAATTGGGCAGCTATGGCATTTGCAAGCAACTTGAACGAAAAAAGCTATGAAGCCACGAGGAGACTCAAAGAAAGTTTACGTGAATTTCCAGCTACAACATGGAATGATGTTTATAACAGGTACATCACTAAATTATGAATTGAAGATGATACCATAGCTCAATCAAAAACAGAAGACAAGACAAGTTCCAAGCGATCAGAATCAGAGAGAAGAGCTGGCAAAAACAGATACGAGCCCTATATGGGACCTTCGGGACGAGAAGCACATTCCAAATTTGAAAACACCCGTCCTGATCACAAACCGTCAAAAAGAGATTCAAGTTCATCATCATCAAGATCTAGAAAGGATCGAGATGAACGAAATAGAGGTAATAACACATATGCAAGAATTGGAGACTATAACTTCAATGTAAGTACTTCCGAGTTAATTACAGTATTAAGAAATATGGGTGATAAAGTTTGATAGCCCAAGGAAATGAGATTAAATCCAAACAGAAGGAACCCAAACTTCTGTTGTGAATTCCACAATGATCATGGGCACAGAACATCAGCCTACAAGTTACTACAAGGTGAGGTAGAACACTTATTAAAACAAGGCTATCTAACAGAATTGTTTAGTGAAAAAGGTAAGCAGACATATATGAAGAACAGGCAGGAGCTCCCAAAATAGTTGTCTCCAAAGAGAACAGTAAATGTGATAAATGGAGGAGAGGAGGTTAACGACGTGGCTTATACCACAACAAAAAAAGACAACGAAGTTTACAATAACCCACGGGAAACGGACTCGTGAAACCTTGGAGGCTGATAGCATAATATTTGACGATGCAAATGGGTTATTAATACCACATAACGACGCATTGGTAATATCTTTACTTATACATGACACTAACGTGAGAAGAGTATTGATTGATCCAGGTAGTTCAGTTAGCATCATTCTACTAAGAGTGGTGGAAGAGATGCTAATGGGAGACCAAATAATTCCAAAAGAACGTTCCTTATCCGGATTCAATAACTCTACTGTCATAACAAAGGGAGAAATTGCATTGAGTACTTACGTATAAGGCGTCGTCAAAGAAATAAAGTTTCAAGTTATTGATACAGACATGGCCTACAAACTAATTATGGGAAGACCGTGGATTCATGATATGGACGCAGTACCATTCACTCTGCACCAGGTTATCAAATTCCCTTCAAAATGGGGAATTCAACAAATTTGAGGAGATCAACAAATTTCGAGGAATATCAATTCATTAATGCACTCGAATAAAAAATATGCGGAGGAAGAACTAAAAGACGCAGGAGCGACTCAAACAAATGAGAGGACAAATGATAAAGACACGATGAATCAAATCAACACGGAGATCGCATCAAAACACATGGACATGGATTCCAGACTCAACGTTATTCAAGAACCAGAAGAGAATAACAACATAAAGACAAATACTGAAGAACTCGAAGTTGTTCCACTGTTCGAAATTAAACCTGGACAAAAAATCCACATAGGAGCAAGGCTAAGCCCGACCAGAAGAGGTAAGTTGATTGAATACTTGAAATCTAATGTAGATTGGTTTTCCTGGTCCCATTCAGATATGAAAGGTATAACCCAGAGGTGATGACTCATAAACTGAATGGGGATCCATCATTCGTGCATGTCAAGAAAAAGAAACGGGAGCAGGGATCATTCAAGAATCAAGTGATCGATGAAGAGGTATATAAACTCTTAAAAATCGGTTCAATACTCGAGGTAAAATATCCCGATTGGTTAGTTAATACTGTAGTAGTACCTAAATAAATGGTAAATGGAGAGTATGTGTAGATTATACTAATTTAAACAAACCATACCCAAAGATTCATTTCCTTTACCACACATAGATCAAATGATTGATGCCATTGCAGGTCATGAATTGTTAAGCTTTCTAGATGCATATTCTGGTTACAATCAGATAAAAATGGACCCCTCAGACAAGGAAAAAACTTCCTTTATTACAAACATGGGGACTTACTGTTACAAAGTCATGCCTTTTGGCTTGAAAAATGCTGGAGCCACGTATCAAAGGCTAGTGAGCAAGATGTTCCAGGAACATCTGGGGAAGACAATGGAGGTATACATTAATGACATGCTGGTGAAGTCCACACAAGCTGAAGATCACTTCCAACATCTTTCAACCATGTTCAAAATCCTCCGAAGGTATAATATGAAACTAAATCCAGAAAAGTTTTGGCATCGAATCAGGTAAGTTTTTGGGTTTTCTCGTATCAAATAGAGGCATTGAAGTAAATCCTGCTCAAATTAAAGCTATTGAAGAAATACCTGATATACTCACGAGCAAAAAAGAAGTTCAAAGGTTGACGGGTAGGATCGCATCTTTAGGAAGATTCATTTCAAGATCTTCAGCGAAGAGTTTCAAATTATTCTTAGTACTAAAGAAGTAGAATCAGTTCGAATGGACTGAAGAATGCTAGCAGGCCCTCAAAAACTTGAAGGCCTACCTATCAAACCCTCATTACTATCCAAATCAAAGGAAGGGGAAAGGTTGTATATTTATCTCGTTGTTGCAGAAATAGTTGTGAGTGTAGTTCTGGTAAGGGAAGACAAAGGTAAGAAATCTCCTATTTACTATGTAAGTAAATCCTTACTGGATGCTGAAACTAGATACCCTCATCTAGAAAAATTAGCCTTGGCTCTAGTCATGGCAGCTAGGAAGTTATGTCCGTACTTTAAGTGCCATCCAATTGCTGTTGTAACTTCATATCCATTAAGAAATATCCTACACAAACAAGAGATATCAGGCAAATTGGCTAAGTGGGCAATAGAACTAAGAGAATACGACATCGTTTATCAACCTAGGACAACAATAAAGTCTCAGGTTTTAGCCGATTTTGTAGTAGATTTTAATACTAATATAATTCCTGAAGTAGAAAAGGAATTACAGATTTTTACCGGAGCTAATCCAGGAACATGGACTCTATTCACTCACGTAACAGAGATAAGATAAGGCAAGCTATTAAATGTTATCCTATCACTAACAATGATGCAGAGTACGAAGTTATCATTGCAGGGCTTGGATTAGCACCAGAACTTTCAATAGAGCATATCATGATCAAAAGTGACTCTCAGCTGGTGGTGAACCAGATGCAGGGGACTTACACCGCTAGGGAAACTCAATGCGGCAATATTTAGAAAAGGTGCGGGACCTAGTGAGGCAATTCCAGCCATGGAAGATCATGCAAGTAACCAAAGAGGAAAACGCAGAAGCAGATGCGTTAGCTAACCTCGCATCAGTTACAGATGTAACAAATAAGGAAAATGTTATCGTGATACACTTATTTCATTCAGCAATTGACCAGGACCAAAATAAGGTAACATTTAATAATCTAACCTGGGATTGGAGAAACAAAATTATAATTTTTTTGCAGAATGGTACTGTGCCTGAAGATAAGAAAGAAGCTCAAGCACTTTGACGAAAAGTTGCACGGTACTGCCTAGTTCGTGACACTTTATATCGTAAAATGTTTGGTGGTCCCCTAGCAAGGTGCCTCAGACCTAATCAAACTGAGTAGGTGATGAATGAAGTACATGAAGGATGTTGTGGAAACCACACAGGTGGAATATCTTTAGTCAAAACTCTAATCAGAGTAGGGTATATTGGCCTAAGATGGAAGAAGACGCCGGAAATTTTGTAGCTAAATGCGATAAATGTCAGCAGTATGCTAACAACATGCATCGACCCGCAGAATTACTACATCCCGTTATATAACCTTGGCCATTTATGAAGTGGGGAATGGATATAGTAGGACCTCTACCCCAAGCCAAAGGAAAGGTACGATGTTTACTTGTATTAACAGATTATTTCTCAAAATAGGTGGAGGTAGATGCTTTTAAGCAAGTACGAGAAAAAAAGTGAAAAGCTTTATCTGGAGGTACACCATATGTCGCTTTGGTGTCCCGAAGGAAATTGTATGTGACAATGGCCTGCAGTTCATAGGCTCACAAAATCACGGAATTCTTTCAAAGCTGGCAAATCAAGCGTATCACTTCTTCACCATATCACCCCATAGCTAATGGGCAAGCTGAGTCAACTAATAAGATCATCATCAACAATTTGAAGAAACAAATGGAAAAATCAAAAGGAAATTGGCCTGAAGAGCTACCAGGAGTATTATGGGCTTGCAGAACTACAACAAAAACAACCACCGGAGAAACCCCATTCGCACTTGTCTACGGATCGGAAGCCCTAATACCAGTGTAAATTAGTGAACCAAGTACGAGATTTACAACAGCAACAGAAGAAACAAACAACGACCAGTTGAGAACAAATCTGGATTTGCTTGAACACAGGAGAGAAGCTGCTTTAATATGCATGGCAGCTCAAAAGCAAGTTATAGAGAGGTACTACAACAGAAAAGCTCACCTCAGATATTTTAAAATTGGAGATTTCGTCCTTAAAAAGTCTTTCAATCAACAAACGAGTTTGGAGCAGGAAAGTTAAATCCAAATTGGGAAGGATCCTATAAAGTGCGAGGTATTGCTAGAAAATGTGCTTATGGGCTGGAAACCATGAATGACAGGATTTTACCAACAAGTTGGAATGATGTTCATTTGAAGAAGTCTTACTTATAAGCAAAAGGAGTACTCACGGTCAGGTATAATTGCGTATGATTTTATTTAGTACAATTAAAATTATACTAACTATTTTAGATGATAGGAAAAAAGCTAACCCATAACCAAATGATGATATTAGACCTGAATAGACACGAGGAAGTAACTGAATTCCCGGTCTAGGGTTACAACCTTTCCGATGGACATTTCAAAGGGTTAAGAAGTCATCATCTAAAACTATATACCTTCGAGTCCCGTATATTTTTCCTTTTCAGGAAAAGGACCAACATGAAGGAGTAGTTAAGTGTTCGAGATTTCAATCTTCAAAGCTCAAATACTTGGGGGACTATATAATATGGAAGGCATAGAAGACTATCAAAAAATTCAAAGATCAATAAATAAGACAAGCAAAAAGTCAGATCTCAAGCCCGGAGACCTATTTTACCCAACAAATAAAAAGTTACGAGATAAATCAAAGAGCTGAAGACTATCATACAAAGCCTGATTCAAAAACCTACAAAAAACAGGCTCGTAAATGTAAATGAATGTTTAGGTTAAAGGCAAAATTTAATTATGGGTTGGAAATTGTACCCTTGTATTTATTCAAATCTGTTGTAAAAAGAAAACAGTTACGAAAGAGTCATAGACAATACTTGAACACATGTAAAGTGTTAAGAAAGTTCAAATAATACAAAAAATTTCTTCAGAATATTACTCAAAGGAACATGTGAATTCCTATCTCTCTTTTGTATATTTACACCATTATGAAGTTGAGACGTCTTCTTCATTAAGTGTCGTTCATAAAAGGGCCCTCTTTTATAAATAGTGCTTGTTTCGAAAAGACATGAAATATTGAAGAATTTTTAATGCAAAGTTAAATAACAAAGGATAAAACAAAAACCCGAACATAAAGCATGCAAATACTTAAAAGTAAAACTGTCACAACTCAATTTCCCCTCCGTTGGGTGTCGTGATGGCACCTATTCTTAAGGACTAGGTAAATCTATCCTTTAATGAATAACAACAACAATTAAAGAAAATCTAATAGTTTCAATATCGAAACCTTTACATAATTTTACAATTTTCCAAAATCGGTAGTACAAGTCATAAGCTCTACAGATGTTACAGCTGTTCAGAAATAAGTAAAAACAGTGTAAGAACAAATTATGACGGTGACTCCGAAAATCGCTAACCCGTGAACGCTGTAGCGGCTTTACCTTGAGTCTCCACAACAGCAACCGCACTGCTAGCTATCGATCGACTGGCTATGCAAAAACCTGAGATCTGCACAGAATGTGCAGAAGTGTAGTATGAGCACACCACATCAGTTCCCAGTAAGTATCAAGACTAATCTCGGTGAAGTAGTGATAAGGACTAGTCAAGACACCCACTGGTCTAATGAACTGAACAAGTATAAATATAGGGATAACGGAAAAATGATATACACATAAAGGCTACGCAATATGGATAACAATACAATAATTTCGATAAGGAAGGAAAACGAGTATCAACGGAAACCATGAAATAACACAAAAGGGCAATAAAACACAAACAAAATCTGGAATGTAAATATACAACACGGACAAGTAATGACTCAACAACTTCAACCACTTCTACATCAAGTTCGTAGTCATCTCCACGAGGTTCCGAACCTCGGACAAATCACCACTCACGGATCCCAATATCTGAACCCTAACATTGGCATCTTGTGCGCTCATTTCAAGTAATAACTGAACGGATGACTCACGTGTCAATTGGGGTCATTTCCACACATATGGTAAGTAAGACATGAGTACCTATATTCGACAACAACAAGGAAACCTTAATCCGATATAAGTGCTTGACTATGTGTATGCTTGTGCAGGTGTCCTAACATAATTTAACAGCCAATAAGTATAAGGAAGGAAAAAGGTGCAACACGTACAACGTTTTCTCACAAACTTCCAGACAAAGGTGTAACTTTTAGATCTATTATTGCTTTAGCTGCTTTAAGACAGTGGGTGATCTTTCAAATAGATGTTCACAATGCCTTTCTAAATTGAGATCTCACTGAGGAAGTTTATATGAAATTGCCCGAGGGGTTTGCCAGACAAGGAGAGTCTAAGAAGAAGGTCTGCAAACTAGATAAGTCTCTTTATGGACTTAAGCAGGCACCTAGACAGTGGAATATGAAGTTGACAGAAGCTCTACTTAACATGGGCTTTCATCAAAGTCATTATGATTATTCTTTGTTCACAAATAAAGATGGAGATGATATAGTTGTCATATTGGTCTATGTTTATGATCTCATTACTAAGAGCAATCAGAAGTTATTATGCAGTATTAGATCAGATCTTATGAAGAAGTTCAAAATGAAGGATCTAGGTGAGCTCAAATTCTTCATAGGAATTGAGTTTGAAAGGTCCAAAAGAGGGATTCTTATGTGCCAAAGAAAATATGAATTAGAGTTAATTTCTGAGTCTGACCCCATTCCTCTATTATTAATATTTAGTTAATTCGAACTTGAGCCCGAATGTTGAATCCACTTTTTTTTATTCTTTCTCTTTCCTTCCTTATTATAAAAAGGTTTGAGTGGTGCAAAGCCAGCTGGAACACCACTAGAACTGAATCAGAAGCTAACTTCAGTAGAGTATGATAATCACATCAAGAATGACAGTGTCCAAACAGATGAAACACTTGATGATCATGGTGCCTATCAAAGACTTATTGGAAGACTGATGCATCTCACTATGACAAGACCTGATATTGCTTTTGTGGTTCAAGTTCTCAGTCACTATATGCATTATCCTAAGAAGTCTCACATGGAAGAAGCACTGAGAGTTGTAAGGTACATAAAAGAAGCTTTTGGGTTGGGTCTCTTCTTGCTTGTAGACTCTTCAAATCAACTAAGTGCCTTTTGTGATTCAGTTTGGGGAGCATGTATATAGACTGCAGTGTATAACCGACCAACCAATCCATTAACGAACCTCCGAACTCGAGCTTCTTCGGTAGTCACTAAGTATGGAGCATATCTAGCCAGCTTACAAAACTTGGTGTTATATATTAACACATCCATATCTGGAGTCTGAACCAATCTCTCAAAGTCTCTAGCATATTTTTGCATCAGGCTGTCCGGAAAAAATCATTCTGAAAAACTTAGTGAACTCGTCCCATGTCAGTGGTGTTGCTCTTGCTGGCCTTCCTAGCAACATAGTTTCATACCAGGTATTGGCCATATCCTCTAGTTTGTATGCTGCGAGCTCCACGGCTCTCTCACTAGAACATCCCAGAGCACGTAATGCCTTGAGTGTCCCATCCAAGAAACTTTGAGGATCTGCTGAATTATCAGAACCTGTGAATTTTGGTGATTTCAATTTCAGGAACTCTTGTAGGGATACTTCCTTATTTCCGAAAGTCTGAGTCTGTGCAGGTGCTTGTGTCTATAAAGTAGCCTGAGGAGACACCAATGCCTCTAACACATTCAATAACCTTGCCATTGCGTCTGTAGATAAGGCAACAGTAGGCACAACAGCTGGCACTGGTAGTGGAGTGTCTTGAACATCCTGCCCTTGCACTTGGTCTGGCATAACAACTTGGGGTTGACCCATGTTTCCAACTTCAGGTTGAAAAGCAATCTCTCTTCTAGTTGATGAGCTCCAAGTTGACCGCCACCTTGGGTGGTACCACGTCTAGCACCACTTCCAGCAGATGAGGGTGTGCGTCTCCTAGCCATCTGCGAAAGAAATATTCCAAAGTCAATTTCAAGTTATCTCAACGCACGGTCAAAGAATGAAAAAAGGGAAAACATTCCTAGATGTTCAGTAGCCTCAAGAACATAAGTATGGGCGCCTACATACCCATGAACAAGTGTGATGACCCGAAAGGTCATCTTGTGTAATTTAGAAGAAAACTGTGTTTCTAGGCCCCGAAAGCCTCCGTTAATCTCACCTTGATATGCGTGCATAGCCCGAGCGTGTAGCCGGGAAGCTTTGATGTGAAAATTTGATGAAAAGTCGATTTCATAATGATTAATTGACTAAAGTTGACTTTGGTCAACATTTTTGGTAAACGGACCCGGACCCGTGAGTTGACGGTCCCGGAGGGTCCGTAGAAAAATATGGGACTTGGGCGTATGCCCGGAATCGAATTTTGAGGTCCCAAGCTAATTTTTTTAAAGAAAAATGTTTTCTGGAAATAATAAAGACTTTTGGAAATGATAATTAATGTGAAAACGGTGTTTCCGGGCCCGTATTATGGTTCCGGAGCCCGGAACAGGTTGAATATATGTTATGTGAGTTATTTGTGAAATTTGATGTAAAACAGACTTGATTTGATGCGTTTCGGACCGAAAATGGAAAAATTAAAGATTAATGAAGTTTTGAGAATTTTCATAGGTTTTGGTGTTTAATTCATTGATTTTGATGTTATTTCGGTGGTTTTAGTGCTTGAATAAGTCCGTATAATGATTTGGGAGTCGCGTGTATTTTTGGTTTTGAGTCCCGAGGGCTCGGGTGAGTTTCGGGTAGTTAACGGGGTGTATTAAGTTAGAAAATCTGGTGTTTTTGATGTTCTGCTGGTGTCTGGTGCAATACCCTTCGCGAACGCGAAGGGTAAATACCTTGGCCTAGGTTTTTACTCTACGCGAACGCGTAGAGGGAGACGCGAACGCGGAGCACTGGACAGTGCTTCTACACGAACGCGTCCCCAGGGGTGCGAACGCATAGTGTTAGGCTGGGGGGCTGGGGAGGTTGTTCTTTGCGAACGCGGCCCTATGCTCGCGAACGCATATGCCAGGGCTACCAACCCTTCGCAAACACGGCCATGGTCTAGCGAACGCGAAGGGTAATTTTTGCCCAGTGATTTTTAAACCTTAAAAACAGAATGCATTCAGGATTTCTTCATTTTCATCACTCCCTTCTTCTCAAACCCCCATGGACGACCTCCAAGCCAATTCTCCTCCATAACCACTTGGTTAAGTGACTTCAACTCCTATTTCTTCCATTTTCCTTCATCAACACTAGAATCTAGGCCTAGAATCTTAAAATCAAAATAGAAATTAAGGAATTTGGGTAGAGTTAGGTATTACGGGACTTTGGGGAATTCAACCTCAATTTGGGGTCGGATTTCAAAATAAATCATATATTTGAACTCGTGGGGGTATGGGTGAGCGGGTTTTGGTCTGAGCCTCATGTTTGGACCAAGCAGGCCCGGGGTCAAATTTTGATATTTTTGAAAGAATGCTTGGAAATGGGTAGTTAGGCTATGGAATTGATTTATTGGGTCATTATTGATATACGTGAGTTAATTATGTCTAGACAATACCATTCCGGATTTGAATTCTAAAGGAAAGGCGGTGTTAGAGGGTTGATTGCTATAGTTTGGACCCGAGGTAAGTGTCTTGCCTAACTTTGGTGAGGGAATAGGTATTGGATGCTACATGTTAAGTGTTTATCATGTTCAACGCATAGGTGAGGTGACGAGTACCTATGCATTGTGTGTCAAGCATGCCCGTGAGTCTATCTTCGATAAAAACCTTTTTATTACTCCCACGTTCGTTATAATATGAAATTGTCTCTACATGAAAGTTGATTAAGGTTGAAAACTCTGGTTTATGAACTCATGATGTATTGGTTAGATTGAGAACCCAATTGTAAAGGGTATATGTGAAATGGTTGGTTATAGCTGAGACCCTTGCCGGGCAATCCTTACGATATTGACCGATACTTTCCCCTTGCTGGGTGATTTTGAATTGTATTTCCACTATGTTGTATTCCTTGCCATTGATATTGTCATTGTTTTGGCGAGGAAGAATGTAAATGCACGAGGGGACATTCCGTGCTATTTTTATATTGTATATGCATGAGGGGACATTCCGTGCCATATTTTATATTATTATGCATGAGGGGACATTTTATGCCATGTTTATATTGTTTATGCACGAGGGGACATTCTGTGCCATATTTTATATTATTATGCACGAGGGGAAATTCCGTGCCATATTTAATATTATTATGCATGAGGGGACATTCCGTGCCATATTTTATATTATTATGCACGAGGGGACATTCTGTGCCGTATTTTATATTATTATGCGCGAGGGGACATTCCGTACCATGTTTATATTGTTTATGCTCGAGGAAACATTCCGTGTCATATTCTATATTATTATGCACGAGGGGACATGCCGTGCCGTATCTTTTCACTGTTTAAATTGTGTTGTCAATTCCCGTTATTATTTTCAGACATTTTAGACTATTGTTTTCGTTTCCGTCATTTCAGTATTTGCTATCTCTTACCCTAGCATGTTCTTCCCTGTAATTGTCTTCTTGTTTAGTTTCTGCTATACTATTGAACTGCACAGGTACATTTTGTTGTTGTGTCCTAGCCTCGTCACTACTTCGCCGAGGTTAGGCTCGGCACTTACTTAGTACATGGGGTCGGTTGTACTGATGCTACACCTGCACTTCTTTATGTTGTGCAGATTACGCATCCGGACCCGGTGGACATCATTAGTGGGAGTGTCTTTCAGCTCATCCTAGAGGCTTCAAGGTATACTTGCTGGAGTTCGTGGGCCTTGGCGTCTCTCCTATCCCTAGTTCTTCGTTTCTGTCTTGTTTTCCTCTAGTTTCAGAGACAGTCATGTATTTCCTTTCAGACTTTGTATTTAGCACTCTTATAGACAGTTCGTGAGTTTGTGACTCCAGGTTATGGGAAAATATTGCGACGTTGTATTATGTTGTCTTTACTTATCTTTAAGCCTTATTTATTTCCGCTGTTAAGTTATGAACTGTTTTTTTAGCTTATTCTGTTGATTCGGTGTTATCATGTTAGTTTAACTGTACACGTTGTCTTGTCTAGCGAGTTCAACGTTAGACGCCATCATGGCCCGATGGTGGGATTTCAGGGCGTGACAAGTTTGTATCAGAGCCCTAGGTTGCTTTGGTCTCACAACTCATGGACAGCTTGGTAGAGTTTGAGGGATCGGTACGGAGACGTCTGTATTTATCCCCAAAGGCTGCAAAGTTAGGATGACTCCACATTTCTTTTCATCTCTGTCGTGCGATATGATCTGAGTACTGATTGAGATTCTGTTCTATTCTCTCGCAGATGGCGAGGACGCGTGATTCCCTTGGTTCCGCTCAGCAGCCCGACACTCCTGCTACAGCTCCTACGAGGGGTCGAGGTCGAGGTCGAGGTCGAGGAAGAGGTCGTGTTAGAGGACAAGGCCGGGGCCAGGCTTAGCCTAGAGCAGCATCCCTAGTGGAGGACCCTCAGGTCGGGTCTGACGTGGAGGTCCTAGCTTCGGCAGTCCCAGTTGGACCAGCTCAGGTCCCAGAGGGGTTCATACCTACCCCAGTGCTTCAGGACGCTCTTGTCCGTCTAGTAGGGCTCATGGAGAGTGTAGCACAGGCGGGTCTTCTTCCTACTGCACCAGCCGTCTCTCAGGCTGGGGGAGGTACCCAGACTCCTTCCACCCGCGCGCTAGAGCAGCTAGCTCCGCAGTTTCAGACTCCGGCACCTCAGCCAGCCGGAGTAGCTCAGCCGGGTATTGCAGCACCGGTAGCAGAGGGAGCAGCTATGTCCGCGGATGCTTTGTGGAGACTGGACAGGTTCACTAAGTTATTCACTACTACTTTTACTTGTTCACCATCAGAGGATCCCCAGGATTTTTTGGACAGCTGCCATGAGGTTTTTCGGAACATGGGCATAGTGGAGTCCAACGGAGTTGACTTTGCTACTTTTCGGTTATCTGGCGCAACCAAGAGTTGGTGGAGGGACTATTGCTTAGCCAGACCAGCTGGGTTTGCACCTTTGACTTGGACTCAGTTCTCAGAGGTATTTTTGGGGAAGTTCCTTCCCATTACTCAGAGAGAGGACCTTCGGAGGCAGTTTGAGCATCTCCAGCAGGGATCTATGTCGGTCACTCAGTACGATACCAGGTTCATCACCCTAGCCCAACATGCTCTTATGATACTTCCCACTGATCGGGAGAGGGTTCAGAGATTTATTGAGGGATTGGCCCAGCCTATCAGGCTTTAGATGGCTAGAGAGTCAGGTACTGATATATCGTCCCAGGATGCGGCCAATGTGGCCAGGAGGATTGAGATGATTATGTCATAGGGTGGTGGTCAGGGGGCTGACAAGAGGCCCCGTCATTTCGGTCGTTTCAGTGGAGCCTCATCTGGAGGCAGGGATTCTTTAGGCAGAGGTCATCCTCCTAGACCCTATTAGTCGGCACTTAACTGAAGCTCACAGTGCACTGCCAGCTCCTATTAGTGCACCACTAGCACCTATCAGTGCATCGCTTCTTCAGAATTTCCAGGGTGGTTATTAAGGTCGACAGGGCCAGTTCCAGAGTCAGCAGCCACATCAACAGAGGCCTTGTTATACTTGCGGTGGTTTGGTTCATATTTCTAGGTTTTGACCCCGAGGTTCTGGTGGATCTCAGTATCAGGGTTCCCGTGCCATGGTTCCCGCATCAGGCGCACCCCCACCCCCTCAGTTAGCTAGGGGTGGTGGTCGGGGTTCCAGAGGTAGAGGTTAGACTCATAGAGATGGAGGACATGCCACGAGAAGTAGAGGTCAGGTCGCAGTAGGTCGACCTAGAGATGATCAGATTGGAGGGGCTCAACCCCGGTGCTATGCTTTTCCTGCCAGGCCTGATGCCGAGGCTTCTGATGCAGTTATTACAGGTACAGTTTCAGTTTGCAGCCGAGAGGCTTCGGTGTTATTTGATCCGGGTTCTACATTCTCCTATGTGTCTTCATATTTTGCCCCTTATTTGAGTATGCCCCGTGATTCCTTGAGTACTGTTGTGCATGTTTCTACTCCGGTGGGTGATTCTATAGTGGTAGATCGAGTCTACCGTGCTTGCTTAGCAGTCATGGGTGGTCTGGAGACTCAGGTTGATCTTTTGCTTCTGGATATGGTTGACTTTGATGTTATATTGGGGATGGATTGGTTATCCCCCTATTATGCTATTCTGGACTGTCATGCCAAGACAGTGACCTTGGCTTTGCCAGGGGTGCCTCGTTTGGAGTGGAAGGGAACTCCTAGTCATTCTTCTGGTTGAGTTATTTCTTATATGAAGGCTCGGCGCATGGTTGGGAAGAGTTGTTTGGCCTATCTGGCCTATGTTCGTGATTCTAACGTCGAGGTTCCTTCCCTGGAATCGGTGCCCGTGGTTCGTCAGTTTCCAGAGGTTTTCCCTGCTGACCTACCGGGTATGCCACCCGACAGGGATATTGATTTTTGTATTGAGTTAGCTCAGGGCACCCAGCCTATTTCTACTCCGCCGTATCGTATGGCCCCGCCAGAGTTGAAGGAGTTGAAAGACCAGTTGCAGGATTTGTTGGATAAAGGCTTCATTAGGCCTAGTGTCTCTCCTTGGGGTGCTCCAGTATTGTTTGTCAAGAAGAAAGATGGCTCGATGAGGATGTGTATTGACTACCGGCAGTTGAATAAGGTTACTATTAAGAACAAGTATCCTTTGCCGAGGATTGATGATTTATTCGACCAGCTTCAGGGTGCTTCAGTGTTTTCCAAGATTGACTTGAGATCTGGTTACCATCAACTGAGGATTAGGGCATCTGATGTCCCTAAGATAGCTTTTCGCACTCGAGATGGGCATTATGAGTTCTTGGTGATGTCATTTGGGCTGGCGAATGCCCCCACCGCTTTTATGGAGTTAATGCCCCGAGTGTTCAGGACTTATTTGGACTCATTCCTGATTTTTTTCATTGATAATATTGATATACTCTTGCAACCGAGAGGAGCATGAGCAGCACCTTAGAGTCGTCCTCCAGACTCTGAGGGATAGTCAGTTGTATGCCAAATTTTCCAATTGCGAGTTCTGGTTGAGTTCAGTTGCCTTTCTAGGGCATGTGGTATCGTTAGAGGGTGTTCAGGTGGATCCCATAAAGATTTCAGCAGTTAAAGATTGGCCTAGACCCACCTCAGCTACAGAGATGGGAGTTTCTTGGGCTTAGCAGGTTATTATCGCCGGTTTGGGGAGGGCTTTTCATCCATTGCAGCCCCAATGACCAGGTTGACTCAGAAGAGTGTCCAGTTCAGGTGGTCTGATGAGTGCGACGGTGAGCTTTCAGAAGCTCAAAACAGCCTTGACCACAGCACCAGTGTTGGTTTTGCCCACAGGTTCGGGATCGTATACCGTGTATTGTGATGCCTCACAGGTTGGGCTTGGTGCAGTGTTGATGCAGGATAGCAAGG
This sequence comes from Nicotiana knightiana, assembly GCA_005239525.1. NCBI lineage: Eukaryota > Viridiplantae > Streptophyta > Magnoliopsida > Solanales > Solanaceae > Nicotiana > Nicotiana knightiana. Next base: position 47,814 of record ML385545.1, on the reverse strand, counting down.
TTATAGCATATGTTTCTCGTCAGTTGAAGGTCCATGAGAAGATATATCCAGTTCATGACTTGGAGTTAGCAGCTATTATGCATGCATTGAAGATTTGGAGGCATTACTTGTATGGTGTTCCATGTGAGATGTTCACGGATCATAAGAGCTTGCAGTATTTTTTTAAACAGAAGGAGTTGAACATGATACAGAGGAGATGGTTAGAGTTGTTGAAGGATTATGATATTACCATTCTTTATCATCCGGGGAAGGCCAACGTGGTGGCCGATGCCTTGAGCCGGAAGTCAGCTAGCATGGGTAGTCTTGCTTACTTATCAGTCGGAGAGCGACCTCTTGCTTTGGATGTTCAGGAGTTAGCCAATCGATTGTAATATTGGAGGTTTCTGAGCCTCGCAGTGTTTTGGCCCATACCGTGGCCCGTTCTTCATTGTATGACCGTATTCGGGCCATGCAGTATGATGATCGCCATTTATGTGTTCTTAGAGATAGAATCAGGAACGGAGATGCTAAGCAGGTTATGGTTGATGCTGAGGGAGTATTGAGGATGCAGGGTCGTATTTGTGTACCCGATGTCGATGGCATTTGTGAGTTGATACTTCAGGAGGCCCATAGTTCCCGGTATTCTATTCATCCGGACGCCGCAAAGATGTACCAAGACTTGCGGGAGCACTATTGGTGGCGGAGGATGAAGAAGGATATTGTAGCTTATGTAGCTCAGTACTTGAACTGTCAGCAGGTTAAGTACGAGCACCAGAGACCCGGTGGTTTGATGCAGCAGATTCAGCTTCCCAAGTGGAAGTGGGAGCGTATCACCATGGACTTTGTAGTTGGACTCCCAAGGACTCAGAGGATGTTTGATGCAGTATGGGTCGTTGTGGATAAGCTGACCAAGTTAGCACACTTCATTCCAGTATCAGTTTCGTATTCAGCAGAGAAGTTGGCAAAGATCTATATGAGAGAGATTGTTAGACGGCATGGTGTGCCCATATCTATTATATCGGACCGAGGTACTCAGTTTACCTCCTATTTCTGGAGAGTATTTTAGCGAGAGTTGGGCACATAGATCGATTTGAGCACAACATTTCATCCTCAGAAGGACGGGCAGTCCGAGCGTACTATTCAGATTTTGGAGGATATGTTGCGAGCTTGTGTCATTGATTTTGGTGGATTGTGGGATCAGTTCTTCCCTTTAGCAGAGTTTTCCTACAACAACAGCTACCAGTCGAGCATAGATGGCTCCGTATGAGGCGTTGTATGGTAGACGGTGTCGGTCTCCAGTCGGATGGTTTGAGCCAGGAGAGGCTAGATTGTTGGGTTCTGAGTTAGTCCAAGATGCCTTGGACAAGGTGAAGATCATTCAGGATAGAATTCGTACAGCTCAGTCCAGGCAGAAGAGCTATGCGGATCGCAGGGTTCGAGATTTGGCATTTATGATAGGCGACCGGGTATTTCTTCGGGTGTCGCCCATGAAGGACGTGATGAGATTTGGAAAGAAGGGAAAGTTGAGCCCTAGGTACATTGGTCCATTTGAGATTCTGGACAAGGTAGGGGAGGTGGCCTACAGACTTTCCTTATCACCTAGTTTGTCAGCCGTGCATCCAGTATTTCACGTGTCTATGCTCCGGAGGTATGTTGCAGACCCATCTCATGTACTTGACTTCAGTGGTGTCCAGTAGGACAAGGATCTGTCTTATGAGGAGGAGTCGGTAGCCATATTAGATCGGCAGGTTCGCTAGTTGATATCGAAGAGTTATCCTTCGGTTCGTGTTCAGTGGAGAGGTCAGCCTGCTGAGGCAACTACTTGGGAGTTCGAGCTCGATATGCGAAGCCGTTATCCCCACCTTTTCCCCAATTCAAGTACTTTTCTATGTCCGTTCGAGGACAAACGGTTGTTTTAGAGGTGGAGATTGTGATTACCCGAAAGTTCATCTTGTGTAATTTAGCAGAAAACTGTGTTTCGAGGCCCCGAAAGCCTCTGTTAATCTCACCTTGATATGTGTTTAAAGTTGACTTTGGTCAACATTTTTGGTAAACGGACCCAGACTTGTGATTTGACGGTCTCGGAGGGTCCGTAGAAAAATATGGGACTTGGGCGTATGCCCGGAATCGAATTCTGAGGTCCCAAGCCCGAGAAATGAATTTTTTAAAGAAAATTATTTTTTGGAAATAATAAAGACTTTTGGAAATGATAATTAATGTGAAAACGGCATTGCCGGGCCTGTATTATGGTTCCGAAGTCCGGAACAGGTTGAATATATGTTATGTGAGTTATATGTGAAATTTAGTGTAAAACGGACTTGATTTGATGTGTTTCGGACCGAAAATGGAAAAGTTAAAGATTAATGAAGTTTTGAGAATTTTCATAGGTTTTAGTGTTTAATTCATTGATTTTGATGTTATTTCGGTGGTTTTAGTACTTGAATAAGTCCGTATAATGATTTGGGAGTCGCGTGTATTTTTGGTTTTGAGTCCCGAGGGCTCGGGTGAGTTTCGGGTAGTTAACGGGGTGTATTAAGTCAGAAAATCTGGTGTTTTGGATGTTCTGCTGGTGTCTGGTGCAATACCCTTCGCGAACGCGGCCAAGGGCCCACGAACGCGAAGGGTAAATACCTTGGCCTGGGTTTTTACTCTACGCGAACGCGTAGAGGGAGAAGCGAACGTGGAGCACTGGACAATGCTTCTACGCGAACGCGTCCCCAGGGGTGCGAACGCGTAGTGTTAGGCTGGGGGGCTGGGGAGTTGTTCTTCGTGAACGCGGCCCTAGGCTCGCGAACGCATAGGTCAGGGTTGCCAACCCTTTGCGAACGCGGCCATGGTCTCGCGAACGCGAAGGGTAATTTTTGCCCAGTGATTTTTAAAGCTTAAAAACAGAATGCATTCAGGATTTCCTCATTTTCATCACTCCCTTCTTCCTCAAACCCCCATTGACGACCTCCAAGCCAATTCTCCTCCATAACCACTTGGGTAAGTGACTTCAACTCCTATTTCTTCCATTTTTCCTTCATCAACACTAGAATCTAGGCCTAGAATCTTAAAATCAAAGTAGAAATTAGGAAATTTGGGTAGAGTTAGGGATTATGGGACTTTGGAGAATTCAACCTCAATTTGGGGTCGGATTTCAAAACAAATCATATATTTGAACTCGTGGGGGTATGGGTGAGCGAGTTTTGGTCCGAGCCTCATGTTTGGACCAAGCGGGTCCAGGGTCAAATTTTGATATTTTTGAAAGAATGCTTGGAAATGGGTAGTTAGGCTATGGAATTGATTTATTGGGTCATTATTGATATACGTGAGTTAATTATGTCTAGATAATACCATTCCGGAGTTGAATTCTAAAGGAAAGGCGGTGTTAGAGGGTTGATTGCTATATTTTGGACCCGAGGTAAGTGTCTTGCCTAACTTTGGTGAGGGAATAGGTATTGTATGCTACGTGTTAAGTGTTTATCATGTTCAATGCATAGGTGAGGTGACGAGTACCTATGCATTGTGTGTCAAGCATGCCCGTGAGTCTATCTTCGATAAAAACCTTTTTATTACTCCCATGTTCGTTATAATATGCAATTGTCTCGACGTGAAAGTTGATTAAGGTTGAAAACTCTGGTTGATGAAATCATGATGTATTGGTTAGATTGAGAACCCAATTGTAAAGGGTATATTTGAAATGATTGGTTATAGCTGAGACCCTTGCCGGGCAATCCTTACGATATTGACTAATACTTTCCCCTTGCCGGGTGATTTTGAATTGTATTTCCACTATGTTGTATTCCTTTCCATTGATATTGTCATTGTTTTGGCGAGGAAGAGTGTTTATGCACGAGGGGACATTCCGTGCCATATTTTATATTATTATGCACGAGGGGACATTCCGTGCCATGTTTATATTGTTTATGCACGAGGGGACATTTCGTGCCATATTTTATATTATTATGCACGAGGGTACATTTTGTGCCATATTTTATATTATTATGCACGAGGGGACATTCCGTGCCATATTTTATATTATAATGCACGAGGAGACATTCTGTGCCATGTTTATATTGTTTATGCACGAGGGGACATTCCGTGTCATATTCTATATTATTATGCACGAGGGGACATACCGTGTCGTATCTTTTCACTGTTTAAATTGTGTTGTCAATTCCCGTTATTATTTTCAGATATTTTAGACTGTTGTTTTCATTTCCGTCATTTCAATATTTGCTATCTCTTACCCCAAGCATGTTCTTCCCCGTAATTGTCTTCTTGTTTAGTTTCTGCTATACTATTGAACTGCACAAGTACATTTTGTTGTCGTGTCCTAGCCTCGTCACTACTTCGCCGAGGTTAGGCTCGGCACTTACTCAGTACATGGAGTCGGTTGTACTGATGCTACACCTGCACTTCTTTATGTTGTGCAGATTACGTAGCCGGACCCGGTGGACATCATTAGTGGGGTGTCTTTCAGCTCATCCTAGAGGCTTCAAGGTATGCCCGTTGGCGTTCGTGGGCCTTGGTGTCTCTCCTATCCCTAGTTCTTCGTTTCTGTCTTATTTTCCTCTAGTTTTCAGAGACAATCATGTATTTCCTTTCAGACTTTGTATTTAGCACTCTTATAGACAGTTCGTGAGTTTGTGACTCCAGGTTTTGGGAAATTATTGTGACGTTGCATTATAATGTCTTTACTTAGCTTTAAACCTTATTTATTTCCACTGTTAAGTTGTGAACTATTTTTTTTAGCTTATTCTGTTAATTCGGTGTTATCATGTTAGTTTAACTATACACGTTGGCTTGTCTAGCGAGTTCAACGTTAGAGGCCATCACGACCCGATGGTGGGATTTCGGGGCGTGACAACAAGACTCTATTAAACATTACTCCATGATCCTGGACTTAGAGCCTATGATCTGTTACAAACTTTGTCACGACCCAATTTATGATCATGATCGGCACTTAGGAGCAAGTGCCCCCAAGTAAGCCTCATCGGTATTTTACAAAAAATCGGACAGAGTTTCCCCTATTTTTGGACTATCTCAAAAAAAGTTCCTGTCTCAAAATCAACAACAAACCATCCTAATATCAAGCCAACCAATCGACAACTTATCAATTAACCAAAACAATTCTCCACCGTCACTAATCAACCCACTAACAACCAGAAACACTAATTTATTCCCAACTTCGTTAATAAAGAACGATACTCAACATAATACTATAATAACAAAATAATACTCATGACACTAAAATAATGACTATGGAGCGACTCTAAGAGTTCAAAGAAAAGACCATAATAATAATTAAAATCTCCATCCACGCGAACAAGTTCGAGGCTCACCAAGAACTATCAACATGGGCACACTAATTAACGAAATCCTCGCCCCCGTCAACTGCTATATCTGTAAAAAAAATTATTGGGGAATGAGTCGCTAGCTCAGTGAGTAATAACACTTAACCACAATTATTTTTATTTGGGGACAAATCAGAAAACATGTTAGTATATCAACAAGAAAATAACATAAAAATGCCCTTTCAGAAACAATAAATAATTTCCAATCTCATCATGTTTTTTGTGTAGTATAATACACTTAACAATTCCGTAATAAGCTCGTTAACAACCGTATAGTATCAATATTCACATTTGGAGGTTTCAATGAATGGATCATGTAATCGATATAACTGTGGACTTCTTCGCAAGAAGTCAAATATAACGGTAGTCCCTACTCAAGGGAAATCGGTAACGGTATGCTAGTTCTACCTTCCCACTAGCGAGGGCTGTAACGGTAATCGGTAATTACAATGGGCACCAGGTCTAACGAACTCGCCGTTTACTACGGGATCCTTGAATGTCTACTCCCATTTGTACTTGTCTCTAAAATCCGTATATACTCATAGAAAATATTTTAAAATAATATAGGGCATTTCGGTTCTTATCAAATAATATAATTTCATTTCGATAACAGTAAGTTCAAGTAATGGTAAAACAGATCTAGCGACAACGAAAGTATTTAAAACCACGGTGATTATCTCAATTAACTATTTCGGTATCATATCGAGTAAAAGACTTGTCCCATATGCAACTCAAAATAATCGGTAACATATTCATATTAAAAATTATGTGTAAATCATGCAAATTATGAAAACACAAATTGCGGTAAGATTACTACTCACAGTACTCATGCTGAAATATCAATTGCTTCACCTTGAGCAATTCGTACAAATTCTTCCAATCAATCTATAATCACATAATATCGATCTCACGTTAATTTTCTTGGTTAGGCTAATTCATAGCTAATTTCGAATACCCAATCATCGGGGTTCATGTTTGAGTCTTAATTTGTGGATTTATATTTAATCACAGAACTAGTCCATAATTCTATCAATTTCAAACTATTTAGTATAATTTACTCCTCTAAAATTAGACCTATCAATGCTTAAACCAAACCTTTATATCCTTGTTATCTCCATAGTAATTGTATCTTTCTTTTTATATAAGAGAAAGTTGATATTGAATTCTTTTGTACTACATGAAATTGCATAAATGCGATGAAATAATTCATCTATATGAGGGGAATAAGGTTAATCTCTTAAGTTGAAGGAGAGCTTTAATACTTTCAATTTCAACTCCCAATTTTTCTTAAGGCTTTTGCCCAAAGCTTTCTTGTGATGACCCAAAAGGTCATCCCGTGTATTCCTAGCTATTTCTGTGATCCAAAGGTCATAAAAACCTCCTTATATCTCACCTCGATTTTCATGCACATCCCGGGCGTGTAACCGGAAAGCCGTTATGTGAAAAACTAATAAAAATGATATTTTTGTGTTGAAATTTGAATAAAGTTGACTTTGGTCAACATTTTTGACAAACGGACACGGATCTATGGTTTGACGGTCCTGGAGTGTCCTTAGAAAAATATGGGACTTGGGCGTATGCCCGGAATCAAATTCCGAGGTCCCAAGTCCGAGAAATAAATTTTTAAAGAAAATTATTTTCTGAAGAATATAAAGGTTTTTGAAAAATGAAATTTGATGTGAAACTTGTGGTATCGGGCCCGTATCTTGGTTCCGGAGCCCGGTACAGGTTTGATATGATTTATATGTGTTATCTGTGAAGTTTGGTGATAAACGGACTTGGTTTGACGTGATTCAGGTCAAAAATGTAAAATTTGAAGTTTAAGAAGTTTTGAGAATTTTTATGGATTTTGAGGTTTAATCCGATGTTTATGATATTATTTTGGTGTTTTGATTACTCAAATAAGTTCGTATGATGTTTTTGAGGTTGTGTATATATTTGGTTTTGAGCCCTGGGGCTCGGGTGAGTTTCAAATAGGTGTCGGAGTGCAAAACCTTAGAAAAATCTGGTGTTTTGGCCTGTTTCTAGTGTCTGATGTCTAGTACTATGCGATCGCATAGCACCCTCTGCGATCGCATAGTAGAATGTGGGGAAGGGGATTCTGTTACACTATGCGATCGCATAGCATGTTCCGCGATCACATAATGTACTTGGCAGGCTGGGGGCTGGGGTAAAATGTACAGTGCGATCGCGTGACTTAGTATGCGATCGCGTAGGGTGAGGTTAGGGACTCAGTGCAATCGCACATGCTTCTTCGCGATCGCGGAGCTTAAGAAAATAGTCCTCTATGCGATCGCAATCCCTTCTTCGCGATTGCATAGACTAAATTCGTCCAGTGATTTTAAAATGTTCAAAACAGAATCAATACGGGATTAAACCCATTTTTCTTAGACTTCTTCTTCTCCACTCCTCTTGGGCGATTCTTGGGGGACTTCTTCACCATAATCTCTTAGGTAAGTAATCTTTAACTTGTGTCCTTCTATTTTCATCAACATCTCTTAGATATTAGGCCTAAAAACATGGGATTAAAGGTAGAAAATTGGGAATTTGGGTAGAGTTAGTGCTTTTTGATTATTTGGGAATTTGACCTTGTTTTGGGGTCGGATTTCAAAACAAATTATATATTCGGGCTCGTGGGTGAATGAGTGATCGGGTTTTGGTCCGAAACTCGTGTTTTGACCAAGCGGATCCGGGTTTGGATTTTTAGGAAGAATGTTGGAAATTCTATAATTAAGCATTGGAATGTAATTGTTAAGCATTTATTGATGTTATTGGGTCAATTATGTCTAGATACTATTGATTTGGAGTCGGGTTGGAAAGGAAAAGTGGTGCTAGAGGCTTGATTTGGATTCATGGAGTCGAGGTAAGTGTTTGGCCTAATCTTAGCTTGCGGGAATAGGTGTTGAGTCATATGTGCTACGTGTTATTTCCATGTTCAATGTAAAGGTGAGGTGACGAGTACCTATACATTGTTGTCAAGCATGCCCGTGAGTCGTTTCTTATGGTATATGTGTTTTCTTCGATATTCACTGTGTTATGAAGTAGATTTCATTATGGAGATTATTCAGTTGTTGGAAATACTTGGTTATGAACATTGTTGATTAGTTGTTCGGTTGAGGAGTAACGACCCGACCGGTCGTTTTGAGCTCTAGCGCGTCGTTCAACGGTTTGAAGTCGTGAGCAGCTCCATTTAAGGTGTTATAACTTGTAGGTGTGGTCGAAATTGAATTTCGGGAAGTTTAGAGTTGGTTTGGAAAGAAAATTCTCATTTCAGAAGCCTGAAGTTGGAGAAATCGACTAAGATTGGAATTTTGAGTAAACGACTTCCGAATCAGGATTTGAAGGTTCCTGCAGGTTCGTATGTGGATTTCGGACTTGGGCGTATGTCCCGATCGAGTTTCGGATAACCCAGGAGCGTTTCGGCGTATATTATGGAAGTTAGCATTTTAGAAGAATTTCAAAAATTTGGGCTTGAAATGCATTTCAGTGTTGTTGATGTCCATTTGGGATTTCCGAGTCTGAGAATAGTTTCGCATGGTGATTCTGGAGCTGGGAGCGTGATTGGAAGTGAATTTGGATGTTCGTAGGTCATTTTGAAGTCATTTGCCTAAAGATAGAAATTTGAAAGTTTTTGAGAAATCCGACCGGATGTGAAAGTTTTGATATCGAGGTCGGAATGCGACTCTGAAAGTTGGAGCAGGTCCGTAATGTTGAATATGACTTGTGTGAAAAATTTGAAGTCAATAGGACGTGATTTGATAGGTATCGACATCAGATGTAGAAGTTGGAAAATTCTAAGTTCATAAAGTTGGGAATAAGGTGCGATTCGTGGTTTCGATGTTGTTTGATGTGATTTGAGGCCTCGACCAAGTCCGCATAATGTTTTGGAACAGGTTGGTATAATTTAATGGGGTCCCGGGGGCCTCGGGTGGATTCCGGGTGGTTAACAGATCAATGTTTGAAGTTGAAGAAGACTGAAGGTTGCTGTAATCTGGTGTAACCGCACCTGCGAGGCTTTGACCGCAGGTGCGGAGCCGCAGGTGCGAGTTCTGGGTTGGAGCTGAGGAGGCTGCAGGTGCGGAAGACGGGTCGCACTTGCAGAAGCGTAGGTGCGAAGAAGGGACCGCAGAAGCAAGAGATGCTGGGTTGAGTCAGAGCCGCACCTGCGATGGAATTTCCGCAGGTGCGGAGCCGCAGGAGCGGCTATTGGACCGCAGGTGCGAAAGGAGGCCTGGGCAGAATGTTTTAAAGTCGGGTTTTTGTCATTTCTCACCCGTTGTTCATTTGTCATGGGCGATTTTGGAGAGCATTTCAAGGGGGATTTTCGTCAGGCATCAAGGTAAGTAAATTCCTTCCGTTTTTAAGATAAATACAAGATTATATGCATGGATTAGGCATGGAAATTGGTAGGAATTTGGGAAATATTTGAAGAAACCTAGAAAATGTAAATTTGGAATTTAGCCACGAATTTGAGTATGGAATGTCTAAATTGTATGATTGAGNAGAAGCAAGAGATGCTGGGTTGAGTCAGAGCCGCACCTGCGATGGAATTTCCGCAGGTGCGGAGCCGCAGGAGCGGCTATTGGACCGCAGGTGCGAAAGGAGGCCTGGGCAGAATGTTTTAAAGTCGGGTTTTTGTCATTTCTCACCCGTTGTTCATTTGTCATGGGCGATTTTGGAGAGCATTTCAAGGGGGATTTTCGTCAGGCATCAAGGTAAGTAAATTCCTTTCGTTTTTAAGATAAATACAATTATATGCATGGATTAGGCATGGAAATTGGTAGGAATTTGGGAAATATTTGAAGAAACCTAGAAAATGTAAATTTGGAATTTAGCCACGAATTTGAGTATGGAATGTCTAAATTGTATGATTGAGCTAGTAGAGCTATGGGTAGAATGTATCTTCGAGAATTTCGGATTTCTGGGCACGTGGGCCCGAGGGCATTTTGATCATTTCTCCGAGTGGGGTTGGAAAAGTATATAATTTGAATTTGTTGTGAGTATTAGGATGAATTTTCACTGCTTTGTCGTTATGTGGTAGTTTCAGAGCGTTGTGCGTCCGTTGGAGTCATCGGAAGGGCTTGGAAGCCGATATTGGGATTTTCGGAGCGAGGTAAGTCTCCTTTCTATCTTTGTAAGGGGGAATTGTCACTCTAGGTGAATTAATTCAGTACATGTTATTATCTTCGGGGGCTACGTACGCACAAGCTGACGTGAGTCCGTGCGTACTACTATTATGCCTTGTCCGGATAGCCTAGGACCCACTAGCATGCCTTATGTGTTGTACCTGTAATCCTACCTGAAATATTAAACTGCTAATATAATTGATATTGTAATTGAATAGCTAAAAGAAAATTAGAGTTCATTTTGTTAATCTTCTAGAAAGAGAATTGATTCCTTTGTGGATGTTTGTGTACCTGGACTGGGTTGTATCATGGAATATCATTAAACTTGACAAATGTATTTCAAAAACAAAGATTTAAAACCTATATTTCATGTTTCTTTTAATAAGAATTTACCACCTTCCTAAGAAAAATTGTTTTCTTGATAAAATACGAATTTATTATGTGAATATGTGTGCATATGAGCACCTGAGTCGCAGGTATGATTCGCGAGCAGGCTAGCCTTATTATTTTTATGTTGACCACGTCACTTGATCGATTCACGAGCGGGGGAAAATAGATGCATCTATGGTTCGAGCCGTTTGACCCTTCGGGAGTGCACAGTTTATTATTTTTGGTCCGCGCCTTTCGACCCTCGGCATTGCTTGTGCATGATATTCGCTGCGTAGTTGCTATGATTTTACCTGATTACAGGCCTGAAATATTAAATTATCAAGTGAAATGACAGAGATTTAAAGCTATTAAAAAGATTTTGGAAGAGGTTATTCCTTCCCGTTGATTTATTATTATTTGATTAAATCACCATGTTTAATTGTTAATGTGACGAAGATATAAAGTGTTAAATGTGAACGGAGTTGAAAATATTTACATCCTGTTTTTATAAATTGCCTATGATAATCATGCTTAGTGTCATACTTAAATATTCTAAATTGACCGTTAGTAAGTGTCAAATTTGACCTCTTGTCACTACCTCTCTGAGGTTAGGTGGGCGACTTACTGAGTACACGTTGTTTTTGTACTCATGCTACACTTGTTGTGCATTTTATTGCACAGGTACTTTCCTAGCAATGTGGAGGATTCGGGGACTTAGGCGAGCTGCACCATCATCCGGAGGCGATCCGCAGCTGACAGAGTCTCCTTCGTACTGTATTTATTTCATTTAAATTTCCTTGGCCAGTTGTATTTCGGATAGGCTTGTAATGATTGTTAAATTCTTAGAAATTGCTCATGTACTAGTGACACCGGGTTCTGGGATATGGGTTGGGGTTTATTTGTTAAAGTGTAATACTTAAACTATTGTTTTACTTAACAGATTTCTATTTGGTTAAAATGTAATAAAGTGCAAGAAAATGTTTTTGAATAAATGTTTTAAATCCGTTATTATTTCGATTAATTAATGATTGGCTTGCCTGACAATGATGTCCGGCTCCATCACGACCTCATGGATTTTGGGTCGTGACAACATGGTATCAGAGCGCTAGGTTCCAGTAGGTCTCACGATTCATGAGCAAGTCTAGTAGAGTCTTGCGGATCGGTACAGAGACGTATGTACTTATCTCCGAGAGGCTACAGGTCCGTTAGAAGTACTTCCTTCTTGATTCCTCATCGTGCGAGTTGATTCCTTTGAGGCTTATGCTTATGTTCATTCCTACTCAATCTTACGCGTCGCGGAGCGCTTGCTATGAATCAGGAATTTGAGGAATTGAAATGGTGCAATGGATGTAATTCGAGATGCTTCCATGTGTAATTGGTGGGGGGATGTTGTTATGGCCCTGTAGAAGAATAACATGTTGTTTCAGCTCAGTAGTTGTGTTTCTGGGAGCCTTAGGGTTGTGCTCAGGTAGTGATGATGCTTGCGATTGGTTGTCACGCGATGTCGTTATGATAATAGAATGCTTGCCCGTATGTTAGGGGTGATGAATGGTTTGAAGGGAGGTCTTCTCGAAGTGTGATTTTGAGGTTCCGGTATTCTAGTGCCGGTAGAGGAAGGGCATTTGGGTTATGAATGGTCCGGTTGGGGTTGATAAAGTAGTAAGACTCGGTGTCTTCAAGTGAGATGGGATATGCATCAATGACGTGTAGTCGTTGTCATTGATCGAATGGAATGTGTTAGGTTTGGCAGTGCTATGGTTTCTTCGGTTGCGTGGGGTCCGAGTATTGAGAAGAATCATTGAAGAAAGCGATTGGCAGAGATCGTGAGGTGCAGTGGTTCAGTACCGGATAAGTGTTGATAATGAAGGCTGCTAGAACGAGATGATCTTTGGAGGGTTTGAAGTCGTGGTGATCTGCTGGGTTGAGAGCTATAGAGAATGGTCCTGAAGTGAGGCTAGGCGGTGGTTCCATTTCTAGGAGGCCAGGTGTAAGAAGCGGAAGTCGAGTGGTCGCAAAGTAGGGAAACGACAGCATAGCTTGGAATTTAAAGATATTGTCACGCATTTAATGGATGTCCATGAGGAGCGGACGAACTAGTAAAGTTGGTAAATGAAGCAGGGCGTAGGATGGGATATTGGAGTCGCAGAGAGTGTGCATTCAGCATCGTTGGAAGGTGTCCGCGGGTGATTTCCACAGGTGGGTTATCTTCTGTGAATAGGTTAGCGATGGCGGGGTTGGCAGATCTCGGTGATGAGTTCTAGTGGCTAGTCGGTAGGAGGTAGAATTTGTGAATGATGCTAGAGAATCTGAGTATTTAGGGAGTGCTATCAAGAGGATCTAGAAGATTCGGACGGATTGGTTGAGATAGATTGCGTTATCAAAGGAGAAAGGATCTCAGCAGGGTCTAGAGTGGTGCAAGGAGTAGCTTCGGGCTAAGTGGGGGAGTCCCACCACCTGCAGTTGGGTTGTAGGGTTGTCTTTGCAAAGGGTCGCGGATTGTCGGCGTGTTGGCAAGTTATTTTAGCTAAGGGAAAGGAGTAAAATTGTAATTGTGCATGGGATTTGATGAATATGTGCAAAGGTTGGCCCTGTCGGGCCAGGGTTAAGCTTTGGGAGATTCAGAATTTATGCTTAAGGCATGGGCGAGTTGTAAGGATAGTGACTCAATCACGTGTTTCATTGAAAAAGGTGTTCCTATGCTAGGAGTGCCTTGGAGTGATTGTATTCGGGGCCAGTCAGAGTGGGTGACTCTCAATAGCGGTCCTAGTGAATTCAAAAGTTAACAATGCGGCATTTAAGGGTTCAGAAGGGTATGAGACGGGTTGCGGGATTTAGGCAGTATAGTCTCGTGAATCAAGGTCACTCGGGATGAGTGAGGGTTGAGTTTGCTATGGGTTGAAGGCAGTTGCTATTATTCCTGAGGCAATTGAAGATGATTAAAAGAAGATAGATTGATTAGCCATGGTTGAAATGGCACATTTGCTGCAGTGATCGGTTCCTTTGATGTGATTTAGTTATGCATGTGGTTTGTGCCAGTGTGTGCGGGTCTTGTCGGCCGTCGTAATGGATCTCATGTGGGAGCATTGAGTGCTATGGCCTGTCAGGTGTAGGCGGATCCCGGAAGGGTTATGGTGGCATG
>ML385545.1:3277-29968 GCA_005239525.1 Nicotiana knightiana | reverse complement strand
TGGTCGGAATTGAATTTCGGGAAGTTTAGAGTTGGTTTGGAAAGAAAATTCTCATTTTAGAAGCCTGAAGTTTGAGAAATCGACTAAGATGGGAATTTTTGAGTAAAAGGCCTCCGAATCAGGATTTGAAGGTTCCTGTAGGTTCGTATGAGGATTTCGGACTTGGGCGTATGTCCCGATCGGGTTTCGGATAACCCGGGAGCGTTTCGGCGTATATTGTGGAAGTTAGCATTTTAGAAGAATTTCATAAATTTGGGCTTGAAATGTATTTCAGTGTTGTTGATGTCCGTTTGGGATTTCCGAGTCTGGGAATAGCTTCTTATGGTGATTCTGGAGCTGGGAGCGCGATCGGAAGTGAATTTGGATGTTCGTAGGTCATTTTGAAGTCATTTGGCTAAAGACAGAAATTTGAAGGTTTTTGAGAAATCCGACCGGAAGTGGAACTTTTGATATCGAGGTCGCAATGCGATTTCGAGAGTTGGAGCAGGTCCGTAATGTTGAATATGACTTGTGTGAAAAAATTGAAGTCAATCGGACGTGATTTGATAGGTTTTGGCATCAGATGTAGAAGTTGGAAAATTCTAAGTTCATAAAGTTGGGAATGGGGTGCGATTCGTGGTTTAGATATTGTTTGATGTGATTTGAGGCCTCGAGCAAGTCCGCATAATGTTTTGGAACAGGTTGTTATAATTTAATGGGGTCCCGGGGGCCTCGGATGGATTCCGGGTGGTTAACGGATCAATGTTTGAAGTTGAAGAAGGCTGAAGGTTGCTGTCATCTGGTGTAACCGCACCTGCGAGGCGGAGCCGCAGGTGCGGCTAAGGGCGCCGCAGGTGCGAGTTTTGGGCTGGAGCTGAGGAGGCCGCAGGTGCGGAAGACGGGTCGCACCTGCAGAAGCGTAGGTGCGAAGAAGGGACCGCAGAAGCGAGAGATGCTGGGTTGAGTCATAGCCGCACTTGCGATGGAATTTCCGCAGGTGCGGAGCCGCAGGAGCGGTTATTGGACCGCAGGTGCGAAAGGAGGCCTGGGCAGAATGTTTTAAAGTCGGGTTTTTGTCTTTTCTCACCCATTTTTCATTTGTCATGGGCGATTTTGGAGAGCATTTCAAGGGAGATTTTTGTCAGGCATCAAGGTAAGTAAATTCCTTCCGTTTGTAAGATAAATACAAGATTATATGCATGGATTAGGCATGGAAATTGGTAGGAATTTGGGAAGTTTTTGAAGAAACCTAGAAAATGTATATTTGGAATTTAGCCACGAATTTGAGTATCGAATGTAGAGTAAATTGTATGATTGAGCTAGTAGAGCTATGGGTAGAATGTATCTTCGAGAATTTCAGATTTCCGGGCACGTGGGCCTGAGGGCATTTTGGTCATTTCTCCGAATGGGGTTGTGAAAGTATATAATTTGAATTTGGTGTGAGTATTAGGATGAATTTTCACTGCTTTGCCGTTATGTGGTAGTTTCGGAGCGTTGTGCGTCCGTTGGAGTCATCGGAAGGGCTTGGAACCTGGTATTGGGATTTTCTGAGCTAGGTAAGTCTCTTTTCTAACTTTGTGAGGGGGAATTGTCCCCCTAGGTAAATTAATTCAGTACATGCTATTATCTTCGGGGGCTACGTACGCACGAGGTGACGGGAGTCCCTGCGTAGCTACTATTATGCCATGTCCGGGTAGCCTAGGACCCACTAGCATGCCTTATGTGTTGTACCTGTAATCCTGCCTGAAATATTAAACTGCTAATATAATCGAAATCATAATTGAATATCTAAAAGAAAACTAGAGTTCATTTTGTTAATTTTCTAGAAAGAGTATTGATTCCTCTGTGGATGTTTGTGTACCTGGACTGGGTTGTATCATGGAATATCATTAAACTTGACAAATGAGTTTCAAAAACAAAGATTTAAAACCTATATTTCATGTTTCTTTTAATAAGAATTTACCAGCTTCCTGAGAAAAACTGTTTTCTTGAGAAAATACGGATTTATTATGTGAATATGTGTATATATGAGCAACTGAGTCGCAGGTATGATTCGCGAGCAGGCTAGCCTTATTATTTTTATGTTGACCGCGTCGCATGATCGATTCGCGAGCGGGGGAAAATAGATGCATCTATGGTTAGAGCCGTTCGACCCTTCGACAGTGCACATTTTATTATTTTTGGTCCGCGCCGTTCGACTCTCGGCATTGCTTACGCATGATATTTGCTGCGTAGTTGCTATGATTTTGCCTGATTACTGGCCTGAAATATTAAATTATCAAGTGAAATGACAGAGATTTAAAGTTATTAAAATGATTTTGGAAGAGGTTATTCCTTCCCGTTGATTTATTATTATTTGATTAAATCGCCATGTTGATTAATTGTTAATGTGACGAAGATATAAAGTGTTAAATGTGAACGGAGTTGAAAATATTTAAATCATGTTTTTATAAATTGCCTATGATAATCATGCTTGGTGTCATACTTAAATATTCTAAATTGACCTTTAGTAAGTGTCAAATTTGACCTCTCGTAACTACCTCTCTGAGGTTAGGCGGGCAACTTACTGAGTACACGTTATTTTTGTACTCATGTTGCACTTGCTGTGCATTTTATTGCACATGTACTTTCCTAGCAATGTGGAGGATTCGGAGACTTAGGCGAGCTGCATCATCATCCGGAGGCGATCCGCAGCTGACAAAGTCTCCTTCGTACTGTATTTATTTCATTTAAATTTCCTTGGCCAGTTGTATTTCGGACAGGCTTGTAATGATTGTTAAATTCTTAGAAATTGCTCATGTACTAGTGACACCGGGTTCTTGGATATGGGTTAGGGTTTATTTGTTAAAGTGTAATACTTAAACTATTGTTTTACTTAACAGATTTCTATTTGGTTAAAATGTAATAAAGTGCAAGGAAATATTTTTTCATAAATGTTTTAAACCGGTTATTATTTCAATTAATTAATGATTGGCTTGCCTGACAATGATGTCCGGCGCCATCACAACCTCATGGATTTTGGGTCGTGACATGAGGATTATTTGGTTATGTTGTACATTCAGGAAGATTGGTTGACGGTGATATTCCTATTATTGTTCCCTTGCCGGGATGTTGTGATCTTTCCAAATTGTTATTCTCGATATTGTTTGGGTGAGGAAGAGTGTAAACCACGAAGAGTGATGCCGTGCTATGATTTTATATTTAAAAGCACGAAGTTTAATGCCGTGCCGTTTCATTTATTCATTGCATTGTGAGGATGAGAGTAAAAGCATGAAGGGTAATGCCGTGTATTTATTTACTTGTTTTGGTGAAGATGAGAGTAAAAGCATGAAGGGTGATGCCGTGCACTTGTTTTGGTGAGGATGAGAGTAAAGCACAAAGGGTGATGTTGACTTGTTTGTTCTGTGTGTTTACTTCCTGTTGCTATTGTTGATACTTAGACTGCTGCTTCGTTCTGCGATCCAGTACTTGTTTTCGCCTTTCCCCCAGCATGTTCTCCCCCGTTTTAAACTTAACTGTTTAATTCATGTCGTCATTTCTGTTATATATTATTGAATTGCACAGGTGTCTATTGTTTGTCGTGTCCTAGCCTCGTCACTACTTCGTCGATGTTAGGCTCGGCACTTACTTAGTACATGGGGTCGGTTGTACTGATGCTACACCTGCACTTCTTTATGTTGTGCAGATTATGGTGCCGGACCCAGTGGGCAGTGATCGAGGGAGTATCCTTCAGTCCACAGGCGACACTGAGGTAGTCCTGCAGGCCTTGGCGTCACCTCCTATTCCTTTCCTTTTCTGTCTTTTCTTGTATTTCCCAGACAGTTGCACATGTTTATTTCAGACCTTTATTTTTAGTAAATCTTAGACAGTCTATGAAATTGTGATACTAGTTCTGGGGTTTATGTAAGGATTTTGTAGTATTAATTATTTAAGTTGATATTTTTCTTAGCTTTCGTAATATTTATTCATTTTGTTCATGTTCATTACTTTTCTTTTAAATGAAAATAATAAGGAAATAAGTATTTTAAACGAACGTTGGCTTGTCTAGCGGATTCAACGTTATACGCCATCACGGTCCCGACGGTGGGAATTCGGGTCCGGACATTTCTTCTTCTTCTTCTTCTCTTTCCCCCCCTTTTTCTTTTCTCTGTTCGTCTCTTTTCTTCTATTGTCGTTTTTGCTTCTGCTTCATTTCCCTTCAGAAAGGGTCTGAAGCTATTTTACCCTTTTCAACTTTTTCTAAGTGGGCTTCGGCCCTTGTTTTAAATCCTTACTTTTTTTTGTTTATTAAGTTAGTTCTTCTTTTATTATTTTTTTATAGATAGTTTTTTTTTATTATTATTATTATTATTATTATTATTATTATTATTATTATTATTATTATTATTTAGCTAATGACCAATACACCCTTATTAAAAATATAGGGTATTACATCCTCCCCACTTCATGAAATTCGGTCCCCGAATTTAACTCAAGTACGTACCTGTAGACTGGAATAAATGGGGATACTTCACTTGCATATCTTTTTCTACTTCCCAAGTAGCTTCTTCAATGGTATGGTTTCTCCATAAAACTTTAACGAACACAATCTTTTTTTATCGTAGCTTTCTTACTTGTCTATCAACAATTATCGTCGGCTTCTCTTCGTAGGACAACTTCTCATCAAGCGGTATAGCAGGGGCTTCAATTATCTGAGATGGGTCTGATATACATTTCCTTAGGATTGAGACATGAAAAACTGGATGAATAAAGGACAACTCAGGAGGAAGTGCCAAACAATAAGCCACAGCTCCCACTCGACCTAGTATCTCATACGATCCTATAAACCTGGGGCTCGACTTGCCTCTTTTCCCAAACCGCATCACCCCTTTCATATGAGAGACTCGTAGGTACACTTTATCCCCAATTACGAACACTAAACATCTTCTTCTCTTATCAGCATAAGACTTTTGTCTACTTTGAGTTGTAAGCAATCTCTGCCTGATCAACTGGACCTTGTCCATAGCTTATTGTACTAGGTCGGGTCCTAATAAGTTAGTCTCACCAGCTTCAAACCATCTAATAGGAGAACGACATCTTCTACCATACAATGCTTCATACAACGCCATTTGAATACTGAACTGGAAGCTATTATTGTAAGCAAATTAAGCTAAAAGTAGATAAGTGTCCCAACTACCTCCAAACTCAAGAATGCACGCTCTCAACATATCCTCCGAGATCTGTATAACATTCAGACTGCCCGTCTGTCTATGGATGAAATGCAGTGCGAAGATCTACTCGTGTACCCAATGCTTCTTGAAAATATTTCCAAAAGTGTGAAGTAAATTATGATCCTCTATAGGAGATGATGGATATTGGAACTCCATGAAGTCGGACAATTTCGTTCATAAATATATGTGCATACCTCACTCCACCATATATAGTCTTCACCGGCAAAAGTGTGTTGATTTTGTCAGTCGATCTACAATTACCCACACCGAATCATAACCTCTAAGAGTTCTTGGTAGACCGGTGACAAAATCCATTGTAATTATTTCCCATTTCCACTCTGAAATCTCAATTTGTTATAACAGTCCTCCAGGCCACTGATGCTCACCCTTGACCTGCTGACAAGTCAAACAACTAGAAACAAAGTTAGCAACATATTTCTTCATACCTTCCTACCAATAAAATTGCTTCAGGTCATGGTACATTTTTGTGGATCCA
Organism: Nicotiana knightiana; assembly: GCA_005239525.1. Lineage (NCBI taxonomy): Eukaryota > Viridiplantae > Streptophyta > Magnoliopsida > Solanales > Solanaceae > Nicotiana > Nicotiana knightiana. The sequence continues at coordinate 24,283 of ML385545.1, read as the reverse complement.
GGATGTATGGTGTATTTAGAGTTGTGGGCTTCTTAAAGAATAGCATGTCTCAACCCATCTACGTCTGCTACACATAGCTTGTCGCTTATTCGAAGCACACCATCACTTTCAACAATCATATCCTTGTTTTTACCAGCTAATTCCTCATCTCTGTATTTGCTTAATCGTTCATCCTCATATTGGGTGGCCTTAATGCGCTCAACTAATGAAGACTTAGCCTGAGAACAAGCCAACACTGCCTCTGAATTTCTGATACAAAACCTGATACCTGTGTCTTCTACTCTCTGAATATCTTTGGCCAAAAGTCTCTTTGCAGGAGCTATATGCGCTAAACTCCCCATAGATTTTCTGCTCAATGCATCAACCACCGCATTGGCTTTTCCAGGATGATACAAAATAGAACAATTATAGTCTTTGAGTAGTTCCATCCAACAACGCTGCCGAAGATTCAGATCTCTTTGCTGAAAGATATACTTCAGACTTTTATGTCCAGTATAAATCTCACAAGTCTCGCCATATAGGTAATGCCTCCAAATTTTTAGCGCAAATACCACTGCAGCTATCTCCAAATCATGTGTAGGATAGTTTTGCTCGTGCTTTTTCAACTGTCTCGAAGCATAAGCTATAACACGACCATTTTTCAGGAGAACACATCCTAATCCCACCCTCGAGGCATCGCAGAATATTTTAAATCCTCCAGAACCTGATGGTAAGGCTAATATTGATGCAGTTGTCAGACACGTTTTGAGTTTCTAAAAGCTCTGCTCACATTCCTCCATCCACTGAAACTTTGCATTTTTCTATGTTAGCTTGGTCACCGGCGCTGCTATTCTGGAAAAATCTCACAAGTCTCGCCATATAGGTAATGCCTCCAAATTTTTAGAGCAAATACCACTACAGCTATCTCCAAATCATGTGTAGGATATTTTTGCTCGTGCTTTTTCAACTGTCTCGAAGCATAAGCTATAACACGACCATTTTTCATGAGAACACATCCTAATCCCACCCTCGAGGCGTCGCAGAATATTTTAAATCCTCCAGAACCTGATGGTAAGGCTAATATTGATGCAGTTGTCAGACACGTTTTGAGTTTCTAAAAGCTCTGCTCACATTCCTCCATCCACTGAAACTTTGCATTTTTCTGTGTTAGCTTGGTCACCGGCGCTGCTATTCTGGAAAAATCCTGCACAAATCGCCTGTAATAGTCTGCAAAGCCTAAAAAGTTGCGAATCTCTGTAGGAGAAGTAGGTCTGGGCCATTTCTGCACAGCTTCTGTCTTCTTAGGATCTACCATAATGCCATCTTTGGATACAACATGCCCCAGAAATGATATTGAGTCTAGCCAAAATTCACACTTCGAGAACTTAGAATAAATATGATGTTCTCGTAATGTCTCCAACACAGTCCTGAGATGATCCCTCGTGTTCTCCTTAGCTATGAGAATATATCAGGTTATCATCAATAAATACCATAACAAATCTATCCAGAAACGACTTGAACACCTTATTCATTAAATCCATGAATGCAGCTGGAGCATTAGTCAGTATGAAAGGCATCACAAGGAACTCATAGTGCCTGTATCGAGTTCTGAAAGCAGTCTTAGAAATATCTTCATCTTTGATTCTAAGTTGATGATAATCAGAACGGAGGTCAATCTTTGAAAAGTGGGAAGCTCCTTATAATTGATCAAACATGTCATCTATATGAGGCAAAGGATATTTATTGTGTATTGTTATATTGTTTAACTGCCTGTGGTCAATGCACATTCTCATGGATCCGTCTTTTTTCTTTACGAACAGTACTGGTGCACCCCATGGTGATATACTCGGCCTGATAAAACCCTTATCTAACAAATCCTATAGTTGTTGTATTAGCTCCTTCAACTCTGTTAGTGCCATCCTATATGGCAGTATTGATATGGGTTGTGTGTCAGGTGGCAAATCAATACCAAAATCTATTTCTCGTACTGGAGGCAATCCTAGTAAATACTCAGGAAACATCAGAAAATTCTCTTACTTTTGGTACATATTCTATACTAACTGTTTCCTTTCTTGTGTCATTTACAATATCTAAGAGACCCAAGAAACCTTTCTTCATAAGTCGTTGAGCTTTCATAAAAGATACAACTTTGCAAGTCTCTAGAACCTGACCCCCTTTTAGAACAAAACTAGGTTCGTTTGGTATCTCAAACTTGTCTATCTTTGCATGACAATCGATAATATCATAGCAAGAAGATAACCAATCCATTCCCATCAGCATGTCAAAGTCAATCATATCAAGTACAATAAAATCAGCTAGAGTATCTCTACCCTCAACCCGTATCTGACAAGCACGATACACGTATTCAGCTAATAGAGACTCTCCAATAGGAGTAGCCACTAAAAGAGGATAATTCAATAGCTCAGGCTGTCTGCTAAACCTAAAAGCAAAGTACGAGGACACATAGGAGTGGGTGGATCCCAGATCAATCAACGCAAGTGCATCAAATGAACAGACAGAAAGAATACCTCTAACTACAGCATTCGAGGCTTGAGCATCCTGTCTAGTAAATGCAAAAGCTCTCGCCTGACCTCTACCAGCATTCCCTTGTCCATGAGTCACGGTAGCACGGTCCCCAGTACCTCGACTTCTACTTCCTGTACCTGTAGCACCTGTAGTATTACGAGTAGTCTGAGTAGGTGCAGCTGATTGAATAGAAGCCTGGTTGAAATTCCTCGATGTTTGAGGGCAATACCTCAAGTGATGTCCCAACTGGGCACTCCGAAATAACTCTCCCGTTAGAACACGACATTGGCCCAAATGTGATCTACCACAGGTCTGGTAGATTGGAGTAGTGGCATATATCTGCCCAAAATTACGATGTCCAGATTCTGGTGGTCCCCTAGTACCCTGTCTGTAATGTGGTTTGTATGTGGTATGTGAAGACAAGTGTGCTCCTATCTGAGAACCCTGTTGTTTTTGTCCCTGATTTCCTGCTTTTCGATTTTCACTAAAACCGCCACTGAAAGACCCTTCTGTCTTGGCCTTCTTACGTAAATCACTAGTTGCACGCTCATCACGTCCCTTGTTTTCAATTTTTCTAGCAAGGTCGTCTGCATCAGAGTAGGATAAAGTCTTCATCTGTAGGGCTACTGCAGTGTATAACCGACCAACCAATCCATCAACGAACCTCCGAACACGAGCTTCTTCGGTAGGCACTAAGTATGGAGCATATCTAGCCAGCTTACAAAACTTGGTGTTATATATTGACACATCCATATCTGGAGTCTGAACCAGTCTCTCAAAGTCTCTAGCATATTTTTGCATCAGGCTGTCCGGAAGAAAATCATTCATGAACAACTTAGTGAACTCATCCCATGTCAATGGTGTTGCTCTTGCTGGCCTTCCTAGCAACATAGTTTCATACCAGGTATTGGCCATATCCTCTAGTTTGTATGATGCGAGCTCCACGACTCTCTCACTAGAACATCCTAGAGCACGTAATGCCTTGAGTGTCCCATCCAAGAAACTTTGAGGATCTTCTGAATTATCAGAACCTGTGAATTTTGGTGATTTCAATTTCAGGAAGTCTTGTAGGGATACTTCCTTATTTCTGAAAGTCTAAGTATATGCAGGTGCTTGTGTCTGTAAAGTAGCCTGAGGAGCTGAACTTCCACCCTGAGGAGGCACCAATGCCTCTAGCACATTCAATAACCTTGCCACTGCGTCTGCAGATAAGGCAACAGTAGGCACAACAGTTGGCACTGGTAGTGGAGTGTCTTGAACACCCTGCCCTTGCACTTGGTCTGGCATAGCAACTTGGGGTTGACCCATGTTTCCAACTTCAGGTTGAGAAGCAATCTGTCTTCTAGTTGATGAGCTCCAACTTGACCGCCACCCTGGGTGGTACCACGTCCAGCACCACGTCCAGCAGATGAGGGTGTGCGTCTCCTAGCCATCTGCGAAAGAAATATTCCAAAGTCAATTTCAAGTTATCTCAACGTACGATCAAAGAATGAAAAAAGGGAAAACATTCCTAGATGTTCAGTAGCCTCAAGATCATAAGTATGGGCGCCTACCCATGACCAAGACTCTACTAAACATTACTCCATGATCCGGGACTTAAAGTCTATGCTCTGATACAAACTTTGTCACGACCCAATTTATGATTATGATCGGCACTTAGGAGCAAGTGCCCCCAAGTAAGCCTCATCGGTATTTTACAGAAAATCGAACAGAGCTTTCCCTGTTTTTGGACTATCCCAAGAAATTTTCCTGTCTCAAAATCAACAACAAACCATCCTAATATCAAGCCAACCAATCATCAACTTATCAGTTAAGCAAAATAATTCTCCACCCTAACTAATCAACCCACTAACAACCAGAAATACTAATTTATTCCCAACTTCGTTAATAAAGAATGATACTCAACATAAGACTATAATAACAAAATCATACTCATGACACTAAAATAATGACTATGGAGCGACTCTAAGAGTTCAAAGAAAAGACCATAACAATAATTAAAATCTCCGGCCATGCAAACAAGTGCGAGGATCACTAAGAACTATCAACATGTGCGCTCTAATTAACGAAATCCTCGCTCGGGTCAACTGTAGTATCTGTAAAAAAAATTAGCAGGGAATGAGTCGCTAGCTCAGTGAGTAATAACACTTAACCACAACCGTTTTTATTTGGGGACAAGTCAGAAAATATGCTAGTATATCAAACAGAAAATAACATTAAAAAGCCCTTTCAGAAACAATAAATAATTTTCAGTCTCATCATATTTTTCTTGTAGTATAATACACTTAACAATTCAGTAATAAGCTCGGTAACCACCGTATAATATCAATATTCATATTTGGGAGGTTTCAATGAACGGATCATGTAATCGGTATAACTGTGGACTTCTTTGCAAGAAGTCAAATATAACGGTAGTCCCAACTCGAGGGAATTCGGTAATTGTTTGCTAGTTCTACCTTCCACTAGCGAGGGTGGTAACGGTAATCGATAATTACAAGGTGCACTAGGTCTAACGAACCCGACGTTAGCTACGGGATCCTTCAATGTCTACTCCCATTTGTACTTGTCTCTGAAATCCATATATACTCGTAGAAAATATTTTAAAACAATATAGGGCATTTCAATTCTTACCAAATCATATAATTTCATTTCGATAACAGTAAGTTCAAGTAACGGTAAAACAGATCTAGTGACAACGAAAATATTTAAAACCACGATAATCGTCTCAATTAACTATTTCGGTATCATATCGAGTAAAAGACTTGTCCCATATGCGACTCAAAATAATCGGTAACATATTCATATTAAAAATCATGTGTAAATAATATAAATTATGAAAACACAAATTGCGGTAATATTACTACTCACATTAATCGTGCCGAAACACCAAATGCTTCACCTCGAGCAATTCGTACAAATTCCTCCAATCAATCTATAATCACATAATATCGATCTCACGTTAATTTTCTTGGTTAGGCTAATTCATAGCTAATTTCGAATACCCAATCATCGGGGTTCATGTTGGAGTCTTAATTTGTGGATTTATATTTAATCACATAACTAGCCCATAATTCTATCAATTTCAAACTATTTAGTATAATTTACTCTTCTAAAATTAGGCCTATCAGTGTTTAAACCAAACCTTTATGGCCTTGTTATCTCCATAGTAATTGTATCTTTCTTTTTATATAAGAGAAAGTTGATATTGAATTCATTTGTACTACATGAAATTGCATAAATGTGGTAAAATGATTCAAAAGATGAGGGGAAGAAGGTTAACCTCTTGAGTTGAAGGAGAGCTTTAATATTTTCAATTTCAACTCCCAATTCTTCTTAAGGCTTTTGCCCAAAGCTTTCTGCTTCTTCTTCTTCTTCTTCTTCTTCTTTCTTCTTCTTCTTCTTCTTCTTCTTCTTCTTCTTCTTTTCTCTGTTCGTCTCTTTTTTTCTATTGCCATTTTTGCTTCTGCTTCGTTTCCCTTCCGAAAGGGTCTGAAGCTATTTTACCCTTTTCAACTTTCTAAGTGGGCTTCGGCCCTTGTTTTAAATCCTTATCTTTTTTTTTGTTTATTAAGTTAGTTCTTTTTTTTTATAGATAGTTTTTTAATTATATTATTATTATTATTATTATTTATTATTATTATTATTTAGCTAATGACCAATACACCCTTATTAAAAATAAAGGGTATTACAGGCATATACAAAAGGCTTGGGAAGAGTTCAACATGTGCACTTGCTGAACAAGTTGGGGTTGAAGAATCTGTATCAACCATCAGCTTGAGGGGGAGTGTTAATCAACATGGTTAATTGTAGTTTATTTATAAAGTCTAATACAAAATCATAATCAATGAATTAGTTGATAGTTAGTTAAGAAAATTAGTTGAGTTTGTTATAAGTAGTGGTCGTTTGTACAATTAGCAGTAATGCTTCTTCTTCAGAAATGAAAGCTCTCTTTTTCTGAATTCCTCTCTTCTAGAAATCTAGATTCTTCTTCTTCTGAGCTTAGATCTCTTTTCCATGGCAGCTAACAGGACTCCTATGTAATAACCCACAAATTACATAGGAGGGTAAACGCAGTAGGCAACTACGTGTAACGAGATCAATTGAGGAGGTATGCAAGTGGCTTTCGGATCTCCCATTTGAAAAATCTCCTACTCAACCAATTCAATCCCCTCGAAGAGTTCCTAACGCTTATTGAAGTTCTCATTTTTAAGAAGGCAACTCCTTCTCTCTTTCTTCATTTAAAATTTACACTTTTGCTTGTCACATGATATATGGTTCTTTCCCATTAATATAAATTCACGTTAAAAAAGAAATCATTTCATAATGGAATTCAAAATATTTAATTAAGGATGAAAGAATTTTATACATGCTACTATGATCTTTAAGGTTGCTATAAAGTGAGGATTGGGTGATTATCCGACAACTTCTACGTTGTAAATGACAAACAAAGAAAAAATAAAAAGAAGATAGAAAAATCTACAGTCTTCAGCTGCCGGACAAAACTCTAACAACGTCGAGAGCAACACATGTACCAAATCCCCCAGACCTCCACCGCCATCTGCTGACGTGGACGGTGGTCCCGCCCCCCTCCACTGTCGCCTCCGGCAATGGCTCTCGCACTGGCGATCGTTCTCCACCATCGGCGACCGATTCCCAAAGTATTCACCGGTACATGTTTTGATTGTTACACAACTGCAGAAGCTATTGGTTCAAGTAGGAGACTCTTCTCCTAACCGCATGAGTTAATCCATCAAAGCTATTTGAAGCTTTTGAGGAGCATTTGAGCAGTGGCATTGTAAAGCCTTCATCTGGGTTGGGTTTAAATGTTGAGGGCGAAGATGGATTTGTTCATGTTTCACCGAAAAATGAGGTCCTTGATGCCGGAAGCTGAGGGGAAGACGATACTTGAGATGGGAAGGGTAATGAAAATCGTATGCCTGAGTGGTAAGGTTGCTGTGGTGACTGAAACGGAGCGGGTCTAGTGCTTCAGCATCGGGTTTATAGATTTTTACGGGGAAATCCACTAATATTTACAAATATTAGATCAAACCCATAATTTTAAAGCAAATGAGTTCAAGCCTAAGGTCAAACTCATCAATTAGTGGCAGGTACTATTAAGCTAATGTGGAGGAGAGCCTTGCGCAACTGACAAAGTTACCTCCATGTAATCATAAGTTTATGGATTCGAGCCGTAAAAATAATTTCGTACAAAAATTATCGGTAAAGTTGCTTACAATATAGCCTGAAGGCCCGGCTCTTTTCCGGACCGCAGGTAAAACAGAAGTTTAGTGCACCAACTAATGTGAATTCAGAGGTATTGACTAACCAACTAAGTATTAATTAAGACAGTGGTTGCTACGTAACATGGTTTCACTTTCTCATTTTATATTGTACCCCTCAAATAAAATAGATTAACGTTCTTCCCCAGATGGAACCCATTATTTCTGTGAATAAGTCAAGTCTTTATTTATATGTATTGAAGTTTTCTTCTTTTCCTTCTCAAATGTGTTGGTTATAAGAGGACATTTCTTGGCTAATACAGTTTGCCCTATTAGCCACTAGAAAGGTAACCAACATGGTTTATGTCTTTATGATATATCGAGAATCATCCACTCTGCTCTAGTATTCAATGTACCGTAAAACGAGCCTAACGACTTGTACTTCATTAGCACACAAACACCCTAAGAAGTAACTCCACCTTTATACAACCGAGTAAATTCATTCTCCCTTCACATTACATCCACCACGAATAACAAATCCGACTCGTTCCAAGATTTTTATATGCCTATAAAGTATAGTACATCATGTACCTAGCAATTTCCTTGCTCAAGTCATTGTCGAAATCACCCTCTTCAAGTCATAACTCCCTCTTCAAATCATAACTGATCCACAAGTATACCTCAGTTCAAAACTAATATAAAACATGAACATGCACTCTGACCATGCCACATGACCATGTGGCATGGTATTTTATATCCTTAATTAAAGTTGTCATCCTATTCTTTGAAGTCAACTCTTTCTTTCTTTGTATAAAATTTAGTTGGTAAGATGATTGCAGATACCATTTCAACCACTATGAGTTATGCCATATTTCTTTGTCTTGTCACAATTTTTCTATGAATTATTAATCTCGAATCCCCATCAAAACAAGTTAATGTGAAGGTGCTACATGAACAACATGGTTTATAATATATTAACACCCGTATAGCATAATACTATTTTCCCCTAATTGAAGTTGTCATCCCATCCCAATAAGTCAACTCTTTCGTTCTTTAAATACAATTTACTTGGTAAGTTGCCTCCACATACCATTGAAGCTCTTTAGAGGTAAGCCATTTTTCGTTGTCTTCTCAGATCTTTTTTCTTGGTTGATATGTTATATCTTTTGTGTTTCATGTATTCATTTCTCAAATTATGTCTTGCAGTGCTTTTGCAATTGCTTGCTACTTCTCAGCATTCCTGTTTACCATATCAGCCATTGAAAGGTTAGTTAGCCTTGTTGTCATTTTATTAGTACTTGAAACTTTTGTAAGTCATCCTATTTTAAGGGGGCTGATTTAAGTTTTAGCTCCTTGGACAAGTACAAAACTAATTTTAGGATTAACGTAAAATTTTGGAAAATAAATAAAGGTGGAGATCAAACAAGTTAAGGAAAATCCATAATGAGAAAAGAGAATTATGGATTAGCGACTTGAGACTGTTATGGACTTCTCCTAGTTCACCATTATATTTTGAGGAGGATAAGATGCGGGAAGCTAGGCTTAGATGGTTTGGGCATGTGATGAAGTCGAGAATCAAGGTAGAAGGCTAGTAGGTAGTGCAGAGTATTAGTGTTAGCCTTGTATCTCATTATTGTCAAATTTCTATTATTACTTGTCGTTTTTTTCGCTTGTTTTCCTACTATTTGTTGTTGTTAATGTCGTAAAGAATAGCCGAAGAAGAGTATTATTTGGAGACCTTTTGCTAGCCCAAGATCGGTAACTAAGATTGGAGGATTCAACTAAAGAAGAGGAAGCTTGAAAAGAAAAGAGAGTTTTTTTGGAGAGGGGAACTTTGTTTAGGAAAGAAGGTTTTATTGATTTTTAGCTTCATTACAAATGCCTAAGGCTACTCCTATTTATACTTGTCTAGGGATGATTCTAGATACAAAAATAACCTAGACAATTTTATAATTTTCTATTAATATCTTCTTTAAATCCAAGACTCTAGAATATCTAGATATTTCTTAAGTACAACAAATTAAAGATATTACTCCATAGCTTTCTTGAAATTTCTTCTAATTATAATTTTTACTCTTCCAAAAAATCAACTTTATTTTTTCACACTCCCCCTTAAAGTGATATTTTGGAAGCTATCTCAAGCTTGTCGCGGAAGAACTCAACTGATGCTTTAGGACGTGTCTTGATGAAGATCTCAACATTATTTTTCTGGCTCGTCTTGCTTTCCCAATGACTGAAGTTCTTTAATTGGTCCTACAAAGAAACAAGAATATGTACTGATAAAATTTTCATCTCTGAAGCGAGCTGGCTTGATAATAGTTCGTTTTGGCCTTCCCGAACCACATGAATCATCTTCTTGTTAAGTTTCATGTTGTTGAGATCCAGGGATCCCCATTTCTCTTAACTCCTTGGCAGCTAACATTATCTAGAGAAGCACCTGCAATGGGCAAGCTTGAAGCTCCATTATTCAAGGTTTTTGAATTCGCTTCATCTAATGCATCTCCATAATACAAAGACACTTCGTCGAATATGACATCCTTTGAGGCAACAAAGAGATGAGTTTTAGGATCCATGCACTTCCATACCTTTTTCCTTTCATCATATCCGACAAAGATACATTTCCTTGCCTTGGCATCTAACTTGCTCTGTTGAGAATCCAGAATATGAACATAACAAATAGATCTAAAAACCTTGAGGTGTTTAACATTAAGCTTTTCTCCAAACATTGATTCATAGGGAGATTTCATATTGTTTGGAGAATGCGGCATCCTGTTAATCACGTACGATGCACACTTCATACCTTCAGCCCACAAGGCTCTAAGTAAATTCTTGGCATGAAGCCAACTCTTACATGTTTCAGTTATGTGGCGGATCTTCCTTTCAGCCACTCTATTTTGTTGTGGCGTATCAGCACATGTGAGTTCTCTTTTAATGCGATGCTAACGACAAAAAGAAAGAAATTCATCTAAAGTGAACTGGCCGCCATTATTAGTTCGCAGCAGCCATTTTTTGGAATCGAGTTCGCCTTCAACTATTTCTTTGAACTCCACAAACTTACTGAAAACTTTTGACTTGTGCTTCACAAAATAAACCCAAGTGAATCTACTAAAATTATCAATGAAAACTAGATATAAGAATAGCCTGAGAATGAAGAAGTTCTTGTTGGCCCCATCAAGTCAATGTGAATAGTTCTAGTGAAGCATTGCACCTTGACAAGGATCTGTCAAATGGAAGACAATGTGCCTTTCCATATTGACATCCTTCACAAACCTCTCCGCCACCAAAGTTTTTTAAGTTAGACAATCTTTTTTCTAGATTCAATTTTACGATGGCTTTTAATTTATCCATGCTAAGATGTCCAAGTCTAGCATGCCAAAGATGCGTGTTATCATTGTTATTCATCTTCTCAATATATGAATTAGATTTAGATAAGACATATAAATCGTTAACTTTCTTACCTGAGTGAATAATATCTGCCCTGAGCACCTTGATATTTCGTAGGAACTTCATATCATGTGGGCCAAATAGCAAACAGTTTCCAGCATCTACAGCATTTGCAACTGAAAATAGATTTTTCTTCATTCCTGGAGCATGAAAGACACAGTTGAGGGTGATAGTATCTTTTTGCTTCTCTTTGATCACAACAATGCCTTCCTTATCCACATTATGGATTGTATTATCTGCTGTAACAATGACATCATCTAAGTTGTTCGGACACGGGTGCGGGTGTCCGACACGGGTGCAGATCTAGAGGTCGGATCTTTCAAGATGTAAATTTTAAGATTCAGGGATATGGATCCTAGTATGTATATGGGTGCGGGAATCCGACGAAAAATAATTAAAAAATAAAAGAAAAAACTCTCTAATTTATGAGAAATTTTGTGGAATACTTACGTATAGCTTGTAAAGTGTGAATTTCCTTTTTATTCTCAAGTTGTAGATAAGTAAAAGATTGATTTCCTAGATAAGATATGCTATTTTCTTCAAATTTACCCTAGTTTTAGTTCTGATTTTCGGTAATCAAATTGTATTTCATCTCGAACTTTTCTGTCCGTCGTGTTCAAAGTACCCAACATTATTTGACCATATCTGGTATGGATCCCATTACCACACATATACTAGTGTCGTGTCGACACGGGTGCAGCGTCTAAACTGCCATGTCGGAGAAAGTTAGGACATTATGTCTGTTGTATTCAAGAAAGATGGAGAATTTGGATTGATCTCCAGTGAGATGGTTCCCACATCTTGAATCCACGATCTAGTCTCTTTCAAAATTTATGGAATCCATGGCATTTATTGCTCAAGTCTCTGCTGCGAAGCACATTTCCCAGTCTTCTTCTTTTTCTTCTTCTTCTTCTTCAGCAGCTTTCTTGGTTTGAGCCATATTGCTCTCCTTGGCTCGACAATATCTTTTTATGTGTCCGACTTTGCCACCAGGGTAATATTTTAAAGGTTTTTTACCGTTGTTAGAAGAATACCACTTCTTTCCTGGCGAGCTTGAACAACTTGAGGATTGAAAGTGCATGTTATCTGTTGATTTCCCTTTAAAGTTCCTCTTATCAGCGACAAGAGCATTTCCTTCCCCTTCTTTGATAGATACACCAACCATCTGTTTGACTAGTAACTCCTGTGACGAGAGCAAATTCTCAAATTCTTCTAAAGATAGTTGTTGAATCCATCCTTGAATCGATGTAACAAAGGGAATATATTATGGCTTTAAATCACGAAAAATTATTCATTTTATTCGTGCTTCAAAGATAGCCTCGTCCAGATTCAATAGAGAAATTTCGAAACACAAATTTTTAACCTTCAAAAAATACTCGGCGATTGAAAGATTACCTTGAGTGGTGTTAGCTATCTCATTCTCCAAAATCTGTAGCCGAGCTTCATCCTTCTTGTTAAACAGCCAATAGAAGGTCCTCCGTATTTCATGAGTTGATTTACACCTTATAATATGATCAAATAAAATAGGGGAGATAGACCTCTTTAGGATAAACTCCACCTTATAATTTGCTTCCACTTCTTACGCGTATTGCTATTTTCCGGTGCGTCAGCAGGAGGACTTGTGTTACTTGCATTGACAACTTCCCACAAATCCTCACCAACAAGGTATGACTCCATACAAGTCTTCCATACTTGTGGTTGGACTAGTTCAATAACTCCATCCCAGCCCTTTAGCACAACCACCCAATTCCATTTAGAGAAACCAGTTGAATCAACCACTAACTCGACCTTGCAAATATATCTAGAAGCCAACTATGGCTCTGATACCATATAAAGAATAGTAGAAGAAGAGTATTATTTGGAGACCTTCTGCTAGCCCAAGGTCGTTAACTAAGATTGGAGGATTCAACTAAAGAAGAGGAAGCTTAAAAAGAGAAAGAAATTTTTTTTGGAGAGGGGAACTTTGTTTAGGAAAGAAGGTTTTCTTGATTTTTGGCTTCATTACTAATGCCTAAGGCCACTCTTATTTATACTTGTCTAGAGATGATTCTAGATACAAAAATAATCTAGACAATTCTATCATCTTCTACTAATATCTTCCTTAAATATCCAAGACTCCGGAATATATAGATATTTCTTAAGTACAACAAATATCAAAGATATTACTCCATAACTTTCTTGAAACTTCTTCTAATTATAATTTTTACTCTTCCAAAAAATTAACTTTATTTTTTCACAAATGATTGGTGCTACTGCCTTTCTTTTCGTCTCTCTTGAGCCGAAGGTCTATCGGAAATAACCTTTCTATCTCTAAGGTAAGAGTAAGATCTCGTAGCTACTATCGTCTCCAGATTGGGATTACACTGGTTTGTTGTTGCTCTGTTGTTGCTGTTGTTGAACTTCGTCCCTTTCTTCTTAAAGAGCACTAGGAAATTATACACTAGCACTGCATTAGGAAATCTCATATATATACCGTCAAAACATAAATCAAGTTGCTGTAATTCTTCGAGAGCTGAACCTATTCGTTCTCTTTAGTCTCATTTCTCATTTGCAACTTAACTTCTATGGCTGAAGAAGTACACTTAAATTTCCGGCTCAGTAGTGATGGTGGCTAATCTCCTCTCTCCAGTACTAGTTTCGGCCGAAATTCCTCACGGGGAAATGGCTGTGAGCAATAGTATTATTCTTGCTCGTACCACCCAAGCAACTCTCTTGAGATCGAGTACTTCATTCCTTTCGGGAAAATCTCTGATTTCCTCCCAATGGTAAGACCATCACTAACCTCTACTTCAAGCTTTATCTAACTTGTCCCCTACAGATTCAACAACCTCATAATTCTTCTCAAACAAGGAAGAAACTATCACAATTGGTGAAATTGATCTTCTTTGGCTTCACCTATAACTAACTAATTTTTAAAACCTTTGCTCAATTCTTGTCTAAACTTGCTCTCAGTCTATCAGTATACCTCATATTTCATTTTGTTGTTTGATTAGATTTCACTCCTATCCTTACCTCAAAATTTGGAATCAAACTGGGTTTAATTTGTTGTTGTTGTTGCTTGTATTATTTATTGGGTGCTCCCAAATCCTTATCCATGGTGGTTCTCCCAAGGTCATGCTTCAACTGAGGGAGAAGGGTTTAGTAAATTGGCCATAACTTTGTTTAGTGAGATGACCATTTGAAGAACCGTTTAATCGTCTGGGAACCTTTTGCTTTACTGATCATGTCATTTATAGCACCGTTGACCTCTTGCAATTTGCAGCTTTCAGGTCATAATTGGAATAGGATAGATATGGCTTATGCTAGTGTTGCTTCTCTTATGAGTACGATGGAATCGGTCTTGACATCCAAGTCGTCAGTGCAATCTCTAATTTTTGAACACCGAGAAGAACTTCTTGCTCTTCGTGAAAAAGTTAGTTCCCTGGAAGTATTTCTCAAGAACTCTGAGAAAAGCAACAAGTCTGAGGAAATGACAGATTTTGCAACACAGATAAAAGATGTTGCAAATGCTGTTGAACGCACAATTCAACTGAGACTAACTGAGTCTGTAATGGCAAATGATGAAATGCTGACTGAAAAGGCACTGGAGAGGCTTTGTGATAGCCTAAAACAAGTAGCAGAGGAAATTGATTGTGTGCTGAAAGAGTCACAAAAGATTCAAGATAAAGGAAAACAAGCATCAAAGGAATCTTTTGTTCAAGATTCAAGTTCAGAAAAACATACACCGAATATGGAGAACAATATGGTGGGCCGTGATGAGCAAAGGAAAAGGATGCTGGCAGAACTGGCTCAATATGGTGGCTCGTCTGGTGAACTCAAAGTCATCCCAATCATCGGGATGGGGGGCATTGGTAAAACAACTTTAGCAAAAGAAGTTTACAGTGATGCATCCATTCGACGTCATTTTGATGTTTGTTCCTGGGCTACTGTATCTAGCCAATACAATGTAAAGGAAATCTTGCTAAGTCTTCTGCGTTCTACTAAGGGTGACAAATTTTATATGGAAGATGAGGCAGAGCTAGCAGACATGCTACAAAAAAGTTTAAAGAGTAGGAGATACTTAATTGTATTGGATGACATATGGAGCAGTAAAGCATGGGATGACGTGAGACAATGCTTTCCGATTCAAAACAATGGGAGTCGAATATTGTTGACTACCCGTAACAATGAAGTAGCTTGTTCTGCTGGTACAAAGGATCTATCTTTGTCGATGGGTCTCATGGGTCCAGTTGAGAGTTGGAACCTTTTCAAAAGTGTGGCTTTTCCAAGTGAACCATTATCATCTAACTTCGAGACTATCGGGAAGCAAATTGTAGACAAATGTCACGGGTTACCACTAACTATTGTCGTGGTCGCCGGGCTTCTCAAATCTAAAAGGACAATAGAAGATTGGGAAAATGTTGCTAAAGATGTCAAGTCAATCACAAATGATCCTGATAAACAATGTTTACATGTGCTTGGGTTGAGTTACAATCACTTGACCAGTGACCTAAAAGCATGCCTTCTCTATTTTGGAATCTTCCCAGAAGATAGTGCAATTCCAGTGAAGAAATTGGTGAGATTATGGATGGCCGAGGGGTTTCTGAAGTTGGGAAAAGACTTGCAAGGAGAGGCTGAGAAGTGTTTACAAGATCTCATAGATAGATGTCTAGTTCTTGTCTGCAAGAAAAGTCTGGAGGAAACAAACATTAAATCATGTAAGGTTCATGATCTAATATATGATCTGTGCTTGAGAGAATTAGCTCAAACCCAAGATGTTTTTGTCATGAATGACATTTCAACTGATAAGCTGTGCTTGGCTGAAGCTCAAAGCTCAAATCTTGTTCGTCCAGAATGTCGTCATCTTAGCATGCATGAAATACGGCCCTTTCAGCGACAGACTGGTATTCACTTTGGTTCTTATAGGGCCCTTCTTACCCCTAGACATCATCATTTGATAAGGGGGAAGTCAGCTGATGACGACAACAATCTCTTGAACCGAACCCGCTCTATTTTCTCTTTATCTCGTCGCTCTTCAACTTTTACTCTCAAATCAGAGGTTATTCATTTCAGTTTGCTTAGAATCTTGGACTTGAATCACACCATATGGTTTGATAGTTTCCCTCCACAGTTACTGTGCCTGATTTGGTTGAGGTACCTAGCAATGTCTGGGGATTTCCACTTACCTCCAGAAATTTGCAGGTTATGGAATCTGCAGACATTCATTGTTCATGGATTTCGTTCTGCATCTACAAGTTGTCCAGAGCAAATCTGGGAATTAATGCAATTAAGGCATCTCGAACTCGAAGGATTTTATTTGCCAAACCCCCCAAGTTTATCTGTTGACAAAGAGAGGTGCTTGGGTTTTTCAGACATGCAAAGTATTTCCGGCTTGTCTCCAGCTAGCTGCACAAAGGAGGTGATTTCAGGGATTCGGAATGTTAAAAAATTAGGAATCTATGGAGTTAAAAATGAGTATGAAAGATTTCAAGAGTCTAGACTTTTCGAAAATCTTGTCCATCTACATCAACTTGAAACATTGAGCTTGAAATTTATTTATCTGGGGTGGTCAGACATTTCGCCAGCCACTATTTCAAGTGCAAAAGCTTTTCCAGCGACACTCAAGAAGTTAAAGTTGCATGGAACTCATCTAAGGTGGGAGGACTTGAATATCATAGGTGAGTTACCTAACCTTGAGGTGCTGAAGCTGATATACTATGCTTGTTATGGCAAAGAATGGTGTCCGGTTGCCGGAGGATTTACTCAGTTGAAGCTTTTGCAAATTGCCCATTGTGATCTGAGGTACTTGAAAGCCACAAATGACAATTTTCCTGTCCTTGAGCGCCTGGTGATTACAGATTGCTCTTACTTGCAAGAGATACCTATTGAGTTTTCAGATATTGACTCACTAAAACTAGTTGAGTTAAATAACTGTTTTTCACGACTCCAGGCTTCTGCTGCACGAATTCAACAAGAACAAGAAGACCTCGGAAACAAACCTGTGGATGTTCGTATCTATAATTCTCCAGGTGAGTACAACATATTATATTCCTGAATGAACTTCCCGTAAATGTATATGACACTTGATTTCCACAAGGTTATATATAGTCATTAAGTTCTTTTGCTTGCTTCTTTTTTAAGTAACTTTCTATTCATGATTAATACTCCTAATAAAAATATTCACATAACATTTAAATGGCAGAATGCTTTGTTTTGATTGTGTAAATAAAACATATGGCAGAATAGTTAATAAAACAGTCTAAGGGGTAGCTGTAGAAAAGGTTTCTCTTTTATAATAACCAAATAATTATTGTTGTTAGCTAAATTAGTTTTATAAAAAGTGATAATTTAACTAGTAAAACAATTCAAGTGGCTGTCTTGAATGTCCTTATTTTGAGTAGTCGTCGTAGATGATGTGTTTGCCTTTTGAAGCGTCAGGGCCTCCCCTTCATAAGGATTTATAATGTGTGGACTGTTTAAACTTATTGGTGCGAGTATGTGATTCTTACTGAAAGGCTTGTATTGTAGTCAAATAATTCGTATACATATACATTTATTTTTCTGATTCACTTTTAAAATTGATCCTATCTCACCTATCTGGCTATCTCTGCTTATGGCTGGTGTAGATGGTTGTGGCTTCTCAAACTTATAATTGACCCTTCACATTTCTTTCTTACAACTAATGAAAAACATAACTGAATCTACTTCAGGAGAATATTAGCCAGGGTTTTTAATAAGATTCCTATAAGAGCTTCCCGGTGCACTAAGCTCGCGCTATGCGCGGAGTCCGGGGAAAGGCCGGACCACAAGGGTCTATTGTACGCAGCCTTTCTGCAAGAGACTGTTTTCACGGCCTGAACCCGTGACCTCCTGGTCACATGGCAACAACTTTACCAGTTACGCCGGGACTCTTCTTCGGTAAGATTCCTATAGAGGTCGTAGAAATTGACTCACTACAACTAATTGACTAAAAGAAATTTAACCGATAATCTCATGGCTTCTGCTGAGAATTCAAGAAAGCAAGAGTCCTTTGGAAGTAAACTAGTGGATCTACAATAATCCAGGTGAGTACAATATTATGCTACGGAATGAACTTTGAATAATTGCTTTTGAAGCTTATAAGTGTATGTATCTTTTATAATGACCAGATAACTTTTTTTATTAAACAAATTAATTTTGAAAAAAAAACACTAAAAACACTACAAAATTAAATAAATGGTCTTCGATGACGTTATTTTTGTGTAGTTGTAGATGAATATTGTCCTTTGAAGATTTGGTGCCTTCCATGCATAAGTTTGTAATATGCGAATTATTGTTTTGGCTTGTATGAAGAAATGACCCCGAGATATCTTACTCCTTTGACTTCATTCAGATTCAGATTCAGACGATGATGATGGAAATGATTATATTTCTCTGATGCTGGCGGCACACAAAGAATAAGCATCAAAGAGCTCCACAAGGACTCGAGATAAGAAGACAAAAATCACCATACCAGTAAGTATGCATAAGTGTCACCTATCGCCTAAAAGGCAGCCCGGTGCACTAAGCTCTCGCTATGTGCGGGTCCGAGGAAAGACCGGACCACAAAGTTTTATTGTACTCAACCTTACCTTGCATTTTTGTAAGAGGCTGTTTTCATGGCTCGAACCTGGACCTCCTGGTCATGTGGCACCAACTTTACTAGTTACGCCAAGGCTCCCCTTCGCCCCTCCCCTAGACTCTAGAGGGAACTCAAGATATAGAGAAAGATGTCTTGACATCCTACGACAAAAGCAAGGAAAAAGAAACACACAATTCTACACTGATCAGTGTTAACTGACAGAAATTTTCAGATATATCGTGGATAGAGCAACCTTAGTTATGTTTATAATTTTTAGTGTAAAAGAAACAAATATCTCTTCTTACTTTGAAATAAGGAGATAAGATTAGTTTCCTCCTTAGCTTCTTTATCTTGTATATTTTTATTTGTTTTCAGTGAACCGGTAAGAAAGCTAGTTTTCAAGATAGGATATTAAAAAGAATATTCTAGTGAATATTCTCTGCATTGTATTATTAGGGTTTTCTAGTAACATGTCCCATATAAATATAACACACTTTGACTTAAAGATTCGGTTCTGAGTTGCTAAGATACAACATCACATTTTTCACTGAGATTCTTGTCGATACTTTTCCATCAGATCCAAGAATAACTCGAATATTCGAGGATTCGTCTATCATTCATTGTCAGGAGGAATATCCACTTATTTCATCCTTTATTAGGTGAATCATTGCTCCTATTTACGTAAATGTCATTTATTGTTGTTCATTATTATTGAATACTATGTTATTGCTCCTGATTTCTAGAACATTTATTATATGATATTGCCATTGTCTGACCAGATCCACACGATATTTATTGCTTCTTTAAAATCCCATCTAATGGTGTTATTGTTAGCTTAGATTAACCCTTGTTTTCATAAATTTAATTATTTGAACCAAGATCTACATTTTTTTGGTCAAACACAGTAGACTCTATAGCTTGTTTGGATATTTGTTATGTATCATTTCATAATGTAATATATCGTATTATATTATATCGTGTTGTATCATTTCTATGTATACAATGTTCAAATAGATTATATTGTTTGTCATCCTTTCATGATATCATGTACTAACGATATGAAGAATAAACTTGCAATATTACGTAGAAAAAATAAGATACGAGATGAAATTATTATATAAAAATGTAAGGTAAAAAATAAAATATGATTATTTAATAATAAGGGTAAGGCGAGAGGAAAAAATAAGGTAATGACGTGAAACCACATAGGTCGTAATAAAATGGCACGTTTCATCGTGACTTAACGATGAATTTAACGACACGATTTAATAAAGCTTAAGTAACAACCAAAACAAATACCGTACTAATGTTGTACAATACAACAGGTAACAACCATCCAAACAAGCTGTTAGATATCAGAGGATTAAACCAAAAAGTTTTTTTTTTTTTGCAAGTTTATGAGAGAAAATGCTATTAAGCCAAATTTATTAAGCTATACTAGCTATTCGTATAGGCTTGGACTAGGAAAAAAATTATATTTTGATCCTAATTTTATAATATGCCCTTTAAAAAATTCATATTTTTAATTATTGAGACTTATGGTATATGTAAATTTTATTTTGAAAAATTGAAAGATTATATATTCAAATACACAGCTAACAAGCAATAGTTTCCCTATTTTTATGCGGATATTGTCTCACTGCAGCGTAAAACTAGTACCGGCTAGCCAGATTTCGGACTGGTAATTCAAGAATAGTTAGTGTTTGCCAAGTCATTGAAAAATAGTCATTATTTTGCTGCAATAAAGACCGGTCTAGCATAATATACTGGAGTTCGGTGCACCTTTGTATGAACTTCCAGCATATTACGGAAAGTTCCAACATAATATACTGGAGATTCGAGCACCTATTATGAACTTCCAGCATATTATGCTGGACCGGTATATTTTGCTGGAACTTACTAGAGTTCCAGTATATTATACGGAGTATTTTTCGAATTTTGAACAGTGTTTTCGTTTAGATTTATCTTTACATGAAAAGTGACTAAATTTCGATTACTTGTAATACTGTGACTATTTTTAAATGACCACTTATAAATCTGGCTATTTTTTAATTTCTCCAACCAGTGGCGGAGCCAGAATTTTCTTTAAGGGGTGCCAAAATATATAAAAGTAAACATACCAGGAAATTAAGGGGAGTCAATATAGTATATATACATATAATTTATTTTTTTACTTAGCTACACAGTTTATTTTTCCCGCGAAGGGGTGTCATTTGACTCCCCATCCTAAAAGGTGGCTCTCATGTGGATAGTTTGGGG
>ML385544.1:49335-81521 GCA_005239525.1 Nicotiana knightiana | reverse complement strand
ATGATTTTTGATCTCCCACAGTATTCACATGTCCTTCATATGTTTTGAACCATGTTTCCTTTGTATACCAATTTGAGTAGCAATCAGATTTTTGTAAATATCGCTTATTAATAGCAGCAATTGCATGTGGACAGGGCAATTCATCAAGTTGAAATTCCAAGCAGTCACAAGTTCTCCTTTTTAAGTCTACAATAAATTCGATTCCTTCACTATTTATTCTAAATAGCATTGAATCAAGGTTGAAAACCTAAGAAGGAATAGAAAATATTAGTGTATTATTGATTCAAAAAGAAAAAGTATGAAGTTTTTTATATGGAAGCAGTAAATCACTGCAGCAGATATAAAAAGCAGAAGTAATTATGCTGAAGTTTTTCAAAAAGATCATGACTACAAAACTATAGAATCCAGGACAAAACTTCATACTTCAGAAAAAGTATGAAGTTTTTACAAGTGAGCGAATTAACTTCAGCATCTTCTGCTAAAGTTTTTCATAAAGCTCATAACTTCAGCATGATGGGTGCTGAAGTTTTTACAAAAAGCTCATGACGACAAAACTATAGAATCTAGGGACAANAGATATAAAAAGCAGAAGTAATTATGCTGAAGTTTTTCAAAAAGATCATGACTACAAAACTATAGAATCCAGGAAAAAACTTCAGCACATGGTGTGCTGAAGTTTTTACAAGTGAGCGAATTAACTTCAGCATCTTCTGCTAAAGTTTTTCATAAAGCTCATAACTTCAGCATGATGGGTGCTGAAGTTTTTACGAAAAGCTCATGACGACAAAATTATAGAATCTAGGGACAAAACTTCAGCTAGTATGAAGTTTTTATATGTAAGTAGTAAATCACAGTACTAGATATAAAAGGCAGAAGTGATTATGCTATAGAGAAAACATGTTGAAATTAATCCTGAAGTTAATAAATATACTCACAATCATTTTGCAAGCCAAGTCCATCTTCTTAGTCATCTCTTCTTCTGCCCATATTGATACTTTGTAAAAAGTTTCATTTGCTTTTTTCCTCCGTTCGTAAAACCACTCTCCCAACTTTTCTTGGATGTAATCTAACATTCTTAAAATAGGCATTTCTCTCGCTTTTAGTAACACGAAATTCATTGATTCTACAATGTTTGTTGTCAGCATATCATAACGTCGCCGTGGGAACCACGATCGAGCCCATCTTTCTGGAGGCTCTTCCATTATGTAATTGTATATTTTCTTGTCAACACTTTTGAGTTGGGACATTAACTTATTAAAATCTTCACGTTTGTATGACCTTGCAGCGCTTTGAAAAAGATTTATTACCATGGCTTTTGCATGTCTTTGCTTTAAATTTTTCTCAAAGTGATAGAGGCAGATACCATGGTGAGCTTCAGGATAAACTTTTCTAATCCCATTTGCAATCGACTGGTTTCTATCTGACAAGAAAACCAGTTCATGACGGACTTGAATTGCTTTTCTCATTTCTCCAAAGAACCAAATGTATGCCTCATTGTTTTCTGATTCTGCTACACCAAAAGATAGAGGAAATATTTGATTGTTTGCATCCTTTGATACAGCAACAAATAGAACGCAACGATATTTTGACTTTAAAAACGTTGCATCTATTGCAATAACAGGTGTACAGTAGGTCCAGCCAGCTATTGATGCTGCTGGACCAAAGAACATGTAACAAAACATGTACAGTGAAACACAAAAAACAAATCATAAANCTTATCATCTCTTTTTATGCTTGTGTACGTTCCTGGGTTTCTACGCACCATCATGTGTAGGTATGAAGGAAGAATCTGGTAGTTCTCTTCTGGTGTTCCCTTTATGCAAGCAATAGCTTTTTGACTAGCACGCCATGCCTTGTGATATCCAATGTCAATTCCAAATTTCTTTTTCATTTCTAATTCTACAAAGGTTGGTGTAACCTCTATCTTTTTGTCTCGAACATGTTCTAAAATTTGTTCACTAATAAAATTTGATATAGCATGCTTCTGATCTGATTTTCCTGCATCAACTGAGCATTCATGGTTGTTATGATATTTTATCACCCTGAAAAGTGTCAAATTTTTTATTCTGGTAGCACGCACAATCCAACCACATTGTTGCTCAATGCATTTCAGCTCATATCTCTTTGAACATGATCTAACATTGTTGCTCAATGCATTTCAGCTCATATNTATCTCCAAGCTGTAGAAAAATTTAGTCATATTTTCCTTGTTCTCAAAAATTGATCCTACTCTTACTTCCTCAGGCAGTGCATCATGCCTAAGTATTTTACATGGTGGAGATTCTTTCAGCTTTCCCCTCACTCTTTTTCTTGATTTCTTAGAGGTTTCAGCAATTTCATCAATTGTATCTGATGTTACTGCTATTAATTCCATATTTTCTTCATCTTCGTTGTTGCTTAAATTTTGTTGGATTGTGTGTTGGTTGTCAATTTGTATTATTAGCTGCCCTTCTTCTTCTTGCTCATTTACAAACTGGTATAAATTTATTGGAGGAGGGGGTGATTGTTGTAGCATTCTATATTCTGAAGCAGATGTAATGTTAGAAAGTTGTTGCTCGTTGTCTACTACCACTATTGGCTGCCCTAGATCATGTTGATAATCACCAAATTGTTCTGAAGCTGCTATACTGTCAAGAGATTGGCTGAATGTTGCAGAACGTTGTATTTTTTCGACGACAAAATGACAATTCTTGTAGACTGAATCAGTTGTGAGCAAATGTATACAAGTACTGAGTTCTTCATTTGAAGTTACAAGCATATCTTTGCTTGTATTTAGTTTGATATCAAACCATATCTTTACAAAATATCTGCTTGAATCAATATTTGTAACTTCACTAATTTTTTTCAGGAAAGAATTGAATGATACTTGTTTATTAATAAGAACAAGCTTTGTATCATGATCCAAGTATTTGAAGTCAGTAGTCCACCTCCCATTGAAATTAAGTACAACACAAATTGAACTCATCCTATAGAAGCATGTTTAGTGTCAAGTATTAGGATAAGAACTTAATTATGAAAAAAACTGAAGTTTGAGAAAATGTACAATAGAACAAAGCTCATGAAAAAGCTGATTAATGTAGGACAAAAGTTAAGCACAAACTATATTTAACTTGAGCATGCAGGAGAAAATTACATAGTACAGGAGAAAAACTTCAGCACATTCAGTGCTGAAGTATTAGAAAATGAACTAAAAAACTTCAGCATATTTGTGCTGAGGTTTTTGGAAAAGGTCATGACAAAACTATTGTATCCAGGAGAAAACTTCAGCATTTGCGGAGCTGAAGTATTAGCAAATGAACTAAAAAACCTCAGCACAAAAGGTCATGATAAAACTATTGTATCCAGGAGAAAACTTCAGCATCTGCGGAGCTGAAGTATTAGCAAATGAACTAAAAAAACCTCAGCATATTTGTGCTGAGGTTTTTGGAAAAGGTCATGACAAAACTATTGTATCCAGGAGAAAACTTCAGCATCTGTGGAGCTGGAGTATTAGCAAATGAACTAAAAAAACTTCAGCATATTGTGCTGAGGTTTTTGGTCATGACAAAACTATTGTATCCAGGAGAAAACCTCAGCATCAGAAGATCTGAAGTATTAGCAAATGATCTAAAAAATTTCAGCACAAGATGCTTAAGTTTTTCTTTGAATATTTTTCTGCGGTTTTTTTAATATTATTTTTCTATAAAGTCAAAAAATACCTTAATTGAAGAAAAACTTCAGCATTTATGCTGAAGTGTTTGGAAAATGAACTTAACAACGTCAGCATATATTCTGAAGTTTTAAAAAAAAACTCATCAAAAAACTATAGAACACAGTACATAACTTAAGCATATTATTAGTGCTAAAGTTTAGCCAAAAAAATAAATTGTTTAGAAAATAAAGCAAAAAATTCACCTTGTTTAGCAAATAAACCAATAACTTTAGCAAAAACTACAACATGTTATTCAGTCCAAAACTTCGTCATTGAAAATCTCAGGTATCATGAACATCAATCAGATTCGAAAACTTAGAATTTGAATTTTTGAATTTGAGTCTGGTTCAAATTTCTGGTTTGGGAGAGGAGATCTGAGAAGTGACGGAGTGATGGAGGAGGATCGGTGAAGTATTTTGTGCGTGATTCAAATCGTAAAGTGTTTTTATATGTTTTGTCAGGGGTAGAATTGTCATATTAGTGCAGATTTTTTGTCAGCTGACTACCAAATAAATAATTTTTAAAAATAGGGTATAGGTCAAAAGGTGGTTGTTACGTAGGGTATGACTGCAAATCACCCTCATTTGTGAGAAGTTTAAATATTTATTATGGGCCATGTCGGCTTGCCATGTAATTGGCTCTCTTTTTAAACTCTGGGGCTATGTCGGCCTGTCATGTAATTGGCTCTCCTTTAAGTTGTTGGGCCATGTCGGCCTGTTATGGCTCAAGAGCCCAAAAAGATATTGTTAAGTTTTGTGCACTGAATAATGTAATAAATATTTACACAATCAATAATTAGATCACTCATAAAGTACTTATATATAAATTTCTATGAATAAGTATTAGTCGGTAGCATGATAAAATGGTTGGAACAGGCTACCACAAGTTAAAGTACACTAATGGTATATGAAAATTACACCGCAATGTATATATATAACTTAAATTGAAAGGAGTTTCCTATTCTCACTAACAAGTAGGGGTTCAACTATTTACATATGTTGGACATTTGGGCTTGGACCCTCCCCTTTTTGGTTCTATATAACTTCCCTCTGTCTTTGTTCGTTCTAAGAGGAACTTCATATTATCATTCATTTGTTTTCCTTGTATTCTCTGCATTGTTGAGGATTACTGATCAATTAATGGCAACAGCTTCTCCAACTAATCCAAAGAGACAGATAAAAACATTCCTCCAAAAAGGGGCCAAATTAAGGCTAAAATATTTGAAAGGTTGGGAGTTACTCTATCTTCAATGTCCTCGAAAGCAGGGGAAATGCTGGTTAAAATCAAGAACAGAAGCAGCAACAATGCCAAGAAAACCACAAGTCTATACGCTTCTGTTAGCTGCTGTGATAACTCTTGAAGCTGATATATATATATATATATATAAGGTTAAAATCGAGCAAGTCAGATTTTATGGGCTCGAGGGTCTGCCTCGAGATTAAGTTCATATCGAAGCGAGCTCGAAGAACACGAATACTGGAGGATCGAGACCGATCATCATCGACATCGAGCAACAGAACAGCGAGATATCAGTAATCGACCGCAAATCTCGGCGGAAATCTCGGGATTGTCAAAACCGTCGACGGTTATGGATACCAATCATAGATTTTACTTCCGAAATTAGAATTATACCTTATTTAGGATTTCTCTACTATATAAAGAGGGACCATGTTCATTTGTAACCAGGAGATATTACATTCACTAATTGAGAAATAGCAATACACTGCTCTTTTATTTACTTACAATTTCTTACTGTTCTTATTGTTCTCAACACTAGGTCTCGAGCCTATTCCAAATCGAGGTCGATAACTTCCAAACAGCACTGGTTTGATTCATTTTAACCGCTTAACTCGATTATTTATTTAGTCATTTATCAATTGACATTGAATCAGATCACGTATCCTAATAACCACATTACAAGTTTAATTGTTACTCGTATTTCGAGGTAAACAGTTTGGCGCCCACCATGGGGCTAAGGATAATAGTGATGGTTCGGTGCTAATTCTAGTATAACACACTATTTTATGCTTGTTTCTTATCAAGAATTTTGTTTCAGGTTGAATCATGTCAAACTCGCAAAACACATCTACACACGGTGACAACGGCCTCGGGCTCCACGGAGAAAACGAGAATGATATCGCCCCAGGAATCGAGGTGCCAGAGGCTGACCTCGGAGGAGCATCGCCCGTCAACCCGGTTGATGTCAATTCTCATATTGCCTTGAATGCGATAGGCGCAGATCCCGAGGGAAGTGTGTGCAGAGAGGGTCGAACTGACGGTCGAGGAACATAGGGCAAAGGAGATGAAGGAGTCAGTCTTCAAGTAATATTTGAAATGTTGCAAGCCCAACAGAACGACATTGCTCAGTTGAAAAATCAGCACATGCCACCAAATAGGCCAGAACAAGAGGTTACTCGCCGTATCGAGCCAGTTCCTGAAAGGTCGGGTGATAACACTTCGACAACTGATCCTGATATAATGAGGATGCTCGAGGAGCTTACTAAGAGAATAGAATCGAGAGAAAAGAAAATCGAGGCCAACGACAAGAAGGTGGAAATATATAACTCTCGAGTTGACCAGATACCGGGGGCACTACCGATCTTAAAGGGAATGGACTCCAAGAAGTTTGTGCAAAAATCATTCCCTCCGAGTTCCACTCCGAAGCCCATCCCAAAGAAGTTATGTATACTCGGTATACCTAAATACAACAGGACCTCAGACCCTAATGAGCATGTTACTTCTTATATGTGTGCCATAAAAGGTAATGATTTGAAGTATGACGAAATCGAGTCTGTACTTCTAAAGAAATTCGGGGAGACCCTGTTGAAGGGAGCTATGATTTGGTACCACAACTTGCCGCCGAACTCTATCGATTCGTTCGCCATGTTGGCGGATTCATTTGTAAAGGCACATGCTGGGGCCATAAAGGTTGCGACAAGAAAATTGGATCTCTCCAAAGTAAAGCATAGGGATAACGAGATGCTAAAGGAGTTCGTGTCTCAATTCCAAATGGAACGAATGGAATTACCACCGGTCACTGATGATTGGGTTGTTCAAGCTTTCACCCAAGGATTAAACGAGCGGAGTTCGATCGCATCACCCAGTTGAAACAGAACTTGATCGAGTACCCGGTTGTGACTTGGGAAGATGTTTAAAACCGATATCAGTCGAAGATTAGGGTCGAGGACGACCAATTGGGAGCCCCTTCAGGTTCAGTACATCCAAACTGGTCGATAGGTAAAAAACCATAGAGATATTGATAGAGAATCAAGGCTGAATAAAGATCGGTATCAACCGTATGTTTCAGATTGAAGGAATAACGGTCTGGGACGTAACTCCGCCCGGAAAGATCGAAGGGGTGACCGAGGGAAGAATTTTTGGGGACTAATGAGTAAAATTGGCTTCGAGAAATATGTAGATCCCACATAAGCGCCTCGATTATCGGAGTACAATTTCAGTGTCGATGCATCGGGGATTGTATCGGCTATCAGAAGGATCAAAGACACTAGGTGGCCCAGGCCTATACAGACCGACCCCTGTCAAAGGAATCCAAACTTAATGTGTAAGTATCATGGCACACATGGCCATAGGACCGAAGACTGCAGACAGTTGAGATAGGAGGTAGCTCGATTATTCAACGAGGGCCACTTTCGGGAGTTCCTCAGTGATCGAGCCAAAAATCACTTCAGGAAAGAGAGCCAACAGAAAGAACGAGCAAGAAGAACCTCAGCATGTTATTCACATGATCGTCGGGGGGGTCGACATCCCACAAGGGCCTATATTCAAACGCACCAAGATGTCGATCACCAGAGAAAAACGGACTCGAGAATATGTACCCGAAGGCACTCTATAGTTCAATGACGAAGAAGTAGAAGGCATCTCTCAGCCGTACAACGACGCCCTGGTAATTTCTATTCTGTTAAATAAAATTCAAGTTAAACGTGTTCTAGTGGATCCAAGTAGCTCAGAAAACATAATCAGATCGAGGCTCATAGAGTAGCTCGACCTGCTAGACCAAATTGTACCTGCATCTCTAGTCCTAAACGGATTCAACATGGCTAGTGAAACAGCGAAAGGGGACATAATTCTACCATTAAACATGGCCGGGACTATCCAAGACACAAAATTCCATGTCATCGAAGGCGACATGAGGAATAATGTACTGCTCGGAAGGCCCTGGATCCACAACATGAGGGCAGTACCATCGACCCTTCACCAAATGATGAAGTTCCCAACAGCGGATGGTGTGAAAACAGTTTACGGGGAACAATACACTGTAACGGAAATGTTTTCAGTCGACGAGGTGACGTCGATATCAACACCTTCGACCTCGAGTAAATCGAGCACCAAAGATAAGCAGATGACCAAATAGTAGTCACCGCCCCCAGCCTCGACCGAATCGGGGAAACAGGTAATCGAGGAAGAAGAAGAGGATTTTCTCACTCCTCGAACTTTCGTGGTTCCCGAAGAATCAGATGCAACCAAGTCAACGGTCGAAGAGCTGGAACAGGTGATACTGATCGAGTATCTATCCGAACGAAAGGTATACTTGGAAACGGGGTAGACCCCCGAACTCTAGAAAAAACTCAATTCTTTTCTTATTGATAACATGGATTTCTTTGCATGGTCCCATTTAGACATGACAGGAATGCCACCAGAGATAACAACTCATCGCCTGAGCCTGGTCCCAAGTTCAGACCGATAAAGCAAAAGAGAAGGCCTCAGTACGAGGTAAAGCACGCTTTCATCAAGGATGAGCTTATCAAACTTCTCAATATAGGGTCCATTCGGGAGGTAAAATATCCCGAATGGTTAGCCAATGTAGTCGTAGTCCCCAAAAAGGGGAACAAACTTAGAATGTGTGTAGACTATAAGGACTTGAATAAAGCATGTCCAAAAGACTCTTTTCCCTTGCCTAACATCGATCGAATGATCGATGCCACGACCGGCCACGAGTAAAGCTGTAATGGGGGCCGGGCCCAGGCCTAAACGAACCAAGTGGGTCGGGCTCAACTGGGCCGGTCCCAAACGGTCCCGGGCCCAACCGGTCCCGGGCTTTACAGGCTTATATGTTGTAACCGGCCTGGGACGGGCCTAGACCCATATGGTCCCGGGCTAAGTGGGTCGCGCCCCGGTCCTAAACGGGCCTAAGTGGGACGGGCTATTTTTTTTAAAAAAAAATTTTATCTAAGGCAATTTCTTATAAATTATATTATATAATTGTGACTTAAATCTTGTAATTCAAATTTAAACAAAAAAAAAATTGTAAAGAGATATTCAAGGGAATGCGTTATAATTTTTATTATTATGATATTAATAAAAAATGGCAATATCTTTCTTAGTCTTCCTCCCCCAAATGGAATGAGCACAACAAGGTGTTAATACCACCATTGAAAGAAAAAAAACTAATCAAAATGTGCCAAAATACAAGTTACATATTAGTTTACATTGTATCTCTTACAAATTTCATAAATTCTTCAAGGTCCGGAGAAATTTCCGTTGGTGGTGGCGGAAAAGAAGCTTGTTCATCACCGCTTCTGGGCGAAGCAGCATCCTCCGCAATTTCAGCTAGCATTTCTTCGTAAGATTCGTCTACCTATTGTTTTGATTCAGCAAGTCTAAGTTTCTTTATTCCGAACGGATCCAATCTCTGAAGAGTACTGATTTTTTCAAGCTCTCCCTCTTAGACGCTCTATGATCACCGAGTCGAAGTCTTGCTTGACTGAAAGCGCTCTCCGATGCAACTGTTGAAGCTTAAATAGTTAAAATGTCTCGAGCCATCCTTGAAAGAACCGGATAGTATTTTTCTTTCTCCTTCCACCATTCCAAAATATTAAAGGAGCCGTCGGGATTCACTTCTTCAAGTCCCTGCGACAAATAAACTTCAAGCTCATTTAGTTGTGAACAATCACTAGCCATGGAACCTTGAGAACTCCTGAATTCCTTCCAAGAACTAAGTGCTCTTACTCTCGCAGTTCATTTAGATGATTGCGAACTAGAAGAAGTAGGAGTTGGCACATTTGGTCTAGCTTGATCTAAGGCAAGTTGATAAGCACTATATATAGTTAGAGCATTTATTTTAATTGCGGCTATTGCTTCCGGAAGTGTAGACANAATTATATTATATTATCTAAGACAATTTATTGTAAATTATATTATATAACTATTAGATATGTATTGTAAATTTGTAATTCAAGTGTAAACACAAATATTCAAGGAAATGCCTTATAAATTTTATTAATAACGACATTTAAAAAAATGGCAATATCTTTCTTAGTCTTCCTCCCCCAAATGGAATGAGCACAACAAGGTGTTAATACCACCATTGAAAGAAAAAAAACTAATCAAAATGTGCCAAAATACAAGTTACATATTAGTTTACATTGTATCTCTTACAAATTTCATAAATTCTTCAAGGTCCGGAGAAATTTCCGTTGGTGGTGGCGGAAAAGAAGCTTGTTCATCACCGCTTCTGGGCGAAGCAGCATCCTCCGCAATTTCAGCTAGCATTTCTTCGTAAGATTCGTCTACCTATTGTTTTGATTCAGCAAGTCTAAGTTTCTTTATTCCGAACGGATCCAATCTCTGAAGAGTACTGATTTTTTCAAGCTCTCCCTCTTAGACGCTCTATGA
This sequence comes from Nicotiana knightiana, assembly GCA_005239525.1. Classification (NCBI taxonomy): domain Eukaryota; kingdom Viridiplantae; phylum Streptophyta; class Magnoliopsida; order Solanales; family Solanaceae; genus Nicotiana; species Nicotiana knightiana. The sequence goes on along the minus strand of ML385544.1, from coordinate 71,197 downwards.
TCACCGAGTCGAAGTCTTGCTTGACTGAAAGCGCTCTCCGATGCAACTGTTGAAGCTTAAATAGTTAAAATGTCTCGAGCCATCCTTGAAAGAACCGGATAGTATTTTTCTTTCTCCTTCCACCATTCCAAAATATTAAAGGAGCCGTCGGGATTCACTTCTTCAAGTCCCTGCGACAAATAAACTTCAAGCTCATTTAGTTGTGAACAATCACTAGCCATGGAACCTTGAGAACTCCTGAATTCCTTCCAAGAACTAAGTGCTCTTACTCTCGCAGTTCATTTAGATGATTGCGAACTAGAAGAAGTAGGAGTTGGAACATTTGGTCTAGCTTGATCTAAGGCAAGTTGATAAGCACTATATATAGTTAGAGCATTTATTTTAATTGAGGCTATTGCTTCCGGAAGTGTAGACAATTCCTCATCTTCAAGTGCTAAACCATTATAAACTTTTTCATACCAAAATTGAGGACCTCCTAATTTCATAGTAGGATTTAACAAGGCAGAAACACCATAAATAGGGGAAATATGGAAAAAATATTTTTTAAACTTTTGTCTCATAGAATCAATAGCAAGTTCATAAATTACCCTACCTTCTGAAAATTGATTGAACAAGGTAGCAAGTTTTGCAAGACAAACTAAATAGTTAGAAATAGTAGGATAATATTGCCCAGATAATTCATTTGTAGCAATATGAAATTTTTCTAAAAATTCTACAAGCATTTTAACATTAGCCCAATCCTGATTTGTAAGGTGCTCATCATCATCAGCTACACGAGCATTAAACGTTGAGTTTATTGGGTTTCTATATTCATATGCAATAACTAAACTTTCGTACATGTAATTCCATCTAGTTGGACAAGGTTTAGGAACCTTTATTTCTCTTAGGCCAAATTTATCGCATCTTTTAAAATATTCTCTAAGTCTACTTCTACGGTTTGAAATAAAAAATCTAGTTAGAGACATTTTAACCTTTTCAATTTCAACATTTAAAATTCGCATACCATCACCGACAATTAAATGGTAAATATGACAAATACATTTAACATGAAAAATATTACTAAAAGCAGGATCTAGTGTAGTGGTAAGCAAGGCTATAGCATTAGTGTTACTAGAAGCATTATCCATTGAAACTGATATTATTTTATCTCTAATGATCTACAAATATCAGTAACTGTGCTAGCAATAAACTTTCATGTGTGACGTGAATTAATTATTCTATAAGCAATAATGCGCATTTGCATCATCCAATCCTCATCAATCCAATGACTGGTAACAGTAAGATAATCACAATCATTACCACTTATACCAATATCAGTAGTAATAACAACACGACAATTTATATGAGTAAATAAATAGCACAAATATTGTTCATATTCATGTTTATATTTATAAATATCACTCTTTACGGTTGTGCGAGGCCATTCTTTATAAGTAGGATTAAAAACTTTTCTAATATAATGCACAAAGTGAGGATTAGAAGGAAAACTATAGGGTAAACACATAACAGTAACCATTTTTGCCAATTCTTCACGATCTTTTCGTGGATCGTAATATAAAATACCACCGGTAACAGTGTTAATTCCCGGTTGAAATTGATTTGACCCGGTACTAGGGTCAACCTGACTAGGTACACTTGTCCCCTCGGTCGCAGCTTTCATTTGAAGAAATTTGACTTTATCTCTAGGGTGTTTCTTTATGTGTCTAGTCAAACTTCCTGTACCCCCCCCCCTGTCCAACAAATTTAAAATCCAACTCTGCTCCACAAGTTTTACACTTAACCTTATTTTTTTCTCTTAGTTGAATAAAAAATGCCCAAACAATAGATGTTTCGTTCCGTTTAGAAGGTTGTCTAGAAAAAGTAGGGGCAGTAACAGGAGGGTCAGGCGGGGCACCGTTTGGATTATTAGTTGGGTTAACTTCAACAACAGGATTAGTGGGTGTATCGTCATCCGGTTGTGTTTCATCAAAATCTATGTTTTCATCATCATTTTCATCAATAGTTAGATTATCATAAATATCATTCATATATTCATAGTTTAATTGTTCACCTAGTGCAATATCATGGTAAAATTGACTATCAGTAAATTGTAATAAAGTGTTATCGCTATCAAGAATAGCAGGGGTAGGACGGGTAACAGGTTTAGGTCGGGGAGCCGGGGGAAGTGGAGGAGTAACAGCTTGGCCACTAGATTCACCAATCTTGGATTTTCCCTTACTTTTACCAAACATATCATCAAAGAATAGGCCATAAAATTATAATTATACAAAGTAAAACAAAAACTATAATATTAAAACTTAAGAGTTGGAACGAGTTTACCGAATTGACGAACAACTTGTTGAAAATTATATATCGTTGAAGACTAGAAGACTTCAATTCACCAACTTGACAATTTTTCACAAATTGCAACAATAAAGTAAGCAATTATAGAAAAAAATTAGAGAGATTGATGATTTTGTGATAAAAATGAAAGAATGATGGGGTATTTATAGTTGAGAAGAGGGAAAAAGTGTAATTTAAAAAGTTTGGGGTTAAAACAAAGTTGGGGGGTAAAATGGCTATTTTTCAAAGTGCCAAACGGCTATTTTTACAGGATAACAGCTATAATTTAAACCTTCCAACCGTTGGAATTTTTTTCAGAATTTTTTTAAAAAAAAAAAATTAGCCTTTGGGCCCGTTTAGGCCCGGTTAAACCGGCCCACTTAGGAAGCCGGTCCCGGGCTCAAGTGTGAGGACCGGCCCACATGGGCTCTTGGAACCAACTCGTCTCGGGCTTAAACGGGCCAGCCCGTTTAGGTCCACTACCCATACGGGCTCGTGGGCCCGGGCCGGCCCCCTTTACAGCCTCAGCCACGAGATTCTTACCTTTCTCGACGCCTATTCTGGTTACAATCAGATCTAGATGGACCCAGAGGATCAAGAAAAGACATCTTTTATCACTAAGTCTGGGACCTATTATTATAATGTAATGCCTTTCGGGCTAAAAAATGCGAGAGCTACATATCAACGCCTAGTTAACAAGATGTTCGAAGAAATTATAGGTAAATTAATGGAAGTTTATATTGATGATATGTTAGTTAAGCCCCTACGCGCAGAGGACCATTTGACTCATTTGCAGGAGACATCCGAAATCTTGAGGAAGTACAACATGAAGCTTAGCCCCGAAAAGTGTGCTTTCGGTGTCGGCTGGAGAAAATTCTTCGGCTTCATGGTGTGTCAAATCGGGGAATCGAGATCAACCCCGATAAAATTAAGGTCATCGAGGACATCACCGTCGTGGAGAGTGTGAAAGTCATTTAGAGGCTAATCGGACGGATAGCTGCCCTAGGCCGATTCATTTCGAGGTCATCAGAACGAAGCCACGGGTTCTTTTCCTTACTCAAAAAGAAAAATGATTTTACATAGACCCAGGAATGTCAACGAGCATTGGAGGAATTGAAACGGTACATACCGATCCCACCTTGGCTCCATACCCCAAAGGCAAATGAGAAGTTGTACCTATACTTGGCAGTGTCCGAGATAGCGGCAAGTGGTGTGTTAGTTCGAGAAGAACAAGGTATGCAGTTTCCCGTTTATTACGTGATTCGGACCTTAGGAGATGCTGAAACTAGGTATCCACACTTAGAGAAATTGGCACTTGCATTAATAAGCTTATCTAGAAAATTAAAGCCATATTTTTAGTGTCATCCCATATGTGTGATCACCACTTATCCACTCTGAAGTGTTTTGCACAAGCTCAAATTATCAGGTCGATTGGCCAAATGCGCTGTCGAAATTGGCGGGTATGATATCGAATATCAACCCGAACGGCCATTAAGTCTCAAATTTTAGCAGACTACGTGGCCGATTTTACGCCAACTTCGTACCTGAAGTGGAAAAGGAACTTCTACTTAAATCGGGTACTTCATCGGGAATATGGACTCTCTTCACAGACGGTGCCTCAAATGCAAAAGAGTCTGGGCTCGGTATTGTTTTGAAACTGCCTATGGGCAATGTTATTAGACAATCCATTAAAACTTCCAAATTGACTAACAACGAGGCCGAGTATGAGGCCATGATTGCAGATCTCGAGCTAGCTAAAAGCTTGGGGCGGAAGTAATCGAAGCTAACTGTGACTCCCTACTGGTGGTAAACCAGGTAAACGAAACCTTCGAAGTTCGGGAGGATACGATGCAAAGGTACTTAGACAAATTGCAGGTAACATTGCATCATTTTAAAGAATGGACTCTACAACACGTACCTCGAGAGAAAAACATCGAGGCCGACGCACTTGCCAATTTGGGGTCATCGGTCGAAGAAGATGAGATCAGCTCAGGGACTGTCGTCCAACTCTCGAGGTCTGTGATTGAGGAAGGACATGCCGAAATAAACTCTACGAGTCAGACTTGGGACTGGAGAAACAAATATATCGAATATTTGAAGAATGGGAAACTCCCGTCGGATCCAAAGAAACGAGGGCCTTACAGACCAAAGGCGCCGATTCACATTAATCAAAGATGGAACATTGTATAGGAGGACGTTCGATGGTCTATTGGCCGTATACTTGGGACCAGGAGAAACTGACTATGTTCTACGAGAAATCCATGAAGGCACTTGCGGGAACCACTCTGGCGTCGAGTCACTAGTTTGAAAGGTCATCAGAGTAGGATGTTATTGGGATAGAATGGAAAAAGACTCTAAGGAGTTCGTTCGTTAGGAGATGCGATAAATGTCAAAGGTTTGTACCGATGATCCACCAGCCCGGCGAGCAACTTCACTCGGTCCTATCCCCATGGTCATTAATGAAGTAGGGAATGGACATCGTCGGTCCTCTGCCATTGACCCCAGGTAAAGCTAAGTTCATATTATTTATGACTAACTATTTCTCTAAATGGGTTGAAGCACAGGCCTTAGAAAAATTTAGGGAAAAAAAAGTGATTGACTTCATATGGGATCACATCGCATGTCGATTCGGGATACCTGCGGAAATAGTATGTGATAATGGCAAACAGTTTGTCGGCAGCAAAGTAATGAAATTCCTCGAAGATCACAAAATAAAGAGGATATTATCAACACCGTATAACCCTAGTGAGAACGAACAACCCGAATCAACAAATAATACTATCATCCAAAAATTGAATAAAAGGCTAAACGAAGCCAAAGGTAAGTGGAGAGAAAAATTTCCGGAGGTTCTATAGGCGTATCAGACAACATCGAAGACCAGTACCAGAGTAACTTCGTTTTACTTAGTATATGGCTCCGAGGCCTTGATATCGGTCGAAATCGGAGAGCCCAGCGCCAGATTTCAATATGCAACAGAGTAACCAAACCACGAGGCCATGAGTACTAGCCTCGAGTTGTTAGATGAAAGAAGATAAGTTGCACTCGTTCGAATGGCAGCACAAAAGCAACGGATCGAGAGATATTACAGCAGAAGAACTAACCTTCGACATTTCAGAGTCGGGGACTTGGTCCTAAGAAAAGTCACCATCAACACGCGAGACCCTAATGAAGGGAAACTCGGTCCTAATTGGGAAGGACCCTACCATATCATCGACATTGTCGGAAAAGGGTCTTACAAACTCGGAACAATGAACGGTGAACCATTGTCGAACAACTAGAACATATCACTCCTTAAGCGGTACTATTGCTAAGGTATGACTTTATCTTTTCTTTCATTTACATAAATATTCGAAACTAACTCATTGCATGAATTCGATCCAAGAAATTGAGACCTCAGTTTTTAAAAGTACGTGTTGCACTCTTTTTCTCTTAGACTAGTTTTTATCCCAAACGGATTTTTCCGGCAAGTAACGAGGCAACAATTATCTGCTACCTGAGGGTAATTCAACAGTATCCAAGGCTTCTTTGCAATCAACCTCGAATACTGAGGGCATCACCCTCAGATGTTATGTGTTCGAGAAATGTACCTAACATCAATGAGTCTCGATATAAAAAATTTTGTAATGGGCCAAACGGCCGAATGAACCGTGTCCATATAGATTAGTCGAATCCCGACAATAAAATATGTACGCATGTATAAATTATTCAAAGAAGCATTCTCTTTTCTCGAATATCCCATGTTTCGAAATAAATTTTCTACTATACGAGTCATTTATTTATGATTCTAATCTATTGTGCAAAACTAACACTTACGAAAAAATGGCTCAAGCGCCAAGTACAAGCATACCTCGAACACTCGAGGACTGCACACTCGACCTATCTAAGTTCGAAATCATAAGACCTCAAAGAGGCACCCCTCTATATCTATGCCAAGGCCACCATACTCGGGGACTAACATTCCGCAATTCCGATCTTGAATAAAAGTCAATCATAGCTCGAGGATTCAATAAAAACCCTAAGAGGTATAGTACTGTAAACTCGAGTCTTACCCATCGCTTGATAAAACCTAAGGATTTACTTTATTCTAAAACGTTCAAAGCCTAGTTGAGCATGGTCATAAATATAATATATCTGTAGGCTCGATCAAGCCGCCCCAAGATAAAGTCTCAAGTAAATTTCCGAACTCGGGGACTTACCCTCGTATAACCAAGAACTTAAGGTTTATTTTGGTTACAAGTTAAAGTTAGTAAATATTACAGCTATGAAAATTTTTACCATTTTCTACAAAGACACAAGGCATATATGGAATTAAAAACACACGAAGGTATTCGAAGAAAGGTTTCTCCATTATATCAGAAAATATGTACAAGAGACCTGTCAAGGCCTTACAAAAAGAAGAGAAAATAAAATCTAACTATGATCGGGGCTAGTCCCCTCAGGACTGACTTCATCTCGAGCAGCTTCTCTAGGAGAAATTTCTTCAGTGGCCTCATCTCCATCTTCTCCACTTTCGGACCTGCCTTGGCTTCCCTCTGCATCATCGTTCTCACCATCGGAAGAGGCGAGCTGCCTGGTTTCAGTCTCGAGCTCTTTGGCCCGAGAATATTTTCTCGCAGAGATCAAAACCTCGAGCATGAATTTCTTCGAGGGTTTACCTCCGGGATTGTCACTTTGCCAAACCATTACACCACGGCTCCCGGTCGGAGGCCTCCCTTAGTTGTGTTTGAACATCCTCAGCATCGACCTGGTACATGGAAATGGACTTGTCCGCCATGACCTTGGTCTTTTCGGTCTCCGCCTTGGCCTCAGAAAACCCGACTTCGAGTTCTTCGACCCTCTTGGCCTGGGCTGAACTTTGCTCTCTAAGGATTCGAAGATGGGTCTCAGCCGAAGATAGTTTGGCCAGGGCTGCCTCCTTTTCCCGAGTAAGGCAATCCATCTTCTCTTTCCACCAATCACAGTCGGCCTTGACCTGATCGACCTCTGTGTCGTGCCCCCCTTTTCCCTCTCCTTTTGGATTAGTCAGGGTTTTTGACATTATTGGGACAACTCTTTTCCTTTTGGGAAAAGGGATGTAAGGAATTTGAAGAGTCGCCACCTAACGAATTAAGGTGTGCTAGGGAACCTATTATGGGTCATTTATAACACTAATTGTATAACCAGAGATTGGGTAAGGGCTTGAAGTTACTTCAAGGGGAAGGTGTTAGGCACCCCTCGAAGTCCACAACTGTGGGTCCCGTCCAAACTTACTTTGTGAATTATTCAGGTGCGAATAAACAGTCTAAGCATACATAAGTAAATGAATAGAAGTTTTGACAGATTAGCAATCTAAGCACACATATGTAAATGGGTGAAAGGGGTCCTAAGTTGTTTATTCTATAGGATCATATTCATGCAATGCCTGGTAATCACTCCTCAACGAGGGGCTACACGTTGCATTAGCGCACAGGTCATCATATCCTTTTACTACCCATTATCCCACCCCTTAGCGGTTATTTAAGCGGGTTTTATTTAACGGACTCTAAGCGTGCTGTGTTACATGTCCCTTCCTTGTGGTCCTGGAAGAGTCTAGGACCTCTTGACTTGGGCAGTTCTAGACAACCTCTAAGGTATTCAAAAGGGAAAAATCTAGGCGACATCAAATAACACCCAGGACAATCAAATAGGGGAAGCAGTTAAGGGGCTCATGTTTGCCTCCACATATATAGACAAATAAGCAGCACGCCTCAAACACAGATTCAGGTAATTTCAGAGAAAGAGTCTAGGACAGGATGTCTAGGTGAACATTAATAAACAGAATATGCAACACATTTTTACAAATTCAATGGCAGGGTCCTAATCAGTTTACCTACTGATTTTAAATCCTGTAAAACTTAGCAGTAAACAATCAAAAATATAGTTTCCAATTTTATGCAAGTAGATTAATTACCTAAGGCTTGCCTAGGCGTGGGACTATACACAATCACAGTTACAGGAGCTATTTAAACAATTTGAGATTATTTCAACCTATGGGCATGCTGATCTAGGTGATACAAATTATAACAAGTGATTTATACTAATTTGTATTTAGAGACATGATACCTATGCGTGGGGGTGTTTAAACCTTTTCATGGACAGGAGGCTTATTTAAGCGGAATAAACATGATTCAAACAGATGCAAACAGAGTTCCCTAAAAACATGGTATCTAATGCATACAGAGGATGACAATTTTTATTAAGGCAGGATTATTAACCTAGTAGCACGATCTCTAAGTGAAAGTACTTATGCGGAATTAAAGCATGGAATAGTGATATGTAGTATACTGAAGCATTAAACATGAAGACCCTAAGAACAGGATATCTAATGCACAGGTTTAACATGGTTTGAATGAAAATAAACACGTCAACCCTAGAACATGATTTCTAATACATATTTGTAGAATGTAAAGCTAATAGACATGATTTTTACCCGGCTTTACCCACACGATTATATAACTACCCTCCCTTTTCACTAGTTACCCCAATATCTGTTTACAAATAATTATTACAGACCAATAAGTAAATTACATAAATGGAACAGAAATCGAACTATAGGGAGCCTGAAATAGGCCCAAGGCGAACCTGGTAAGGCCAGGCCTTCAATAGTCTCAAACGCCAAGGATTTCATAGCCAAGTTTATGTCCAGGTGTGTCAGAGTTCCCTAAGGACCTCAAGGGTCCCGCGCAGTGCTCACACCCAGATTTTTTCCAATAGGGACTAAATATGTGCAGTGTGGAATGGCCAGCCCCAGTGTGCCAGAGTTCAAAGGAATCTCAAAAGGACCCCAAGGCAGTAGACACACTGGAGGGGCAGAACCTAGGGACTTAAGAGTAAAGTGAGAGTGCTTGACATAGTTTTAAAAAAATTTGATAAGAAAATAGTATAGAGATGACTCTAGGAGTGAAAAGGTTTTCTCAAATAGAAATTATTTTTGAGAGAAGGTCAAGAGTGAAAATCATTGAAGAGAACAGTAAGAACAGATTTTTTTTAAATCAGTTCTGAAGAGAGTAAGTACAGTACATAGTCAATCAGCCATAGAATACATAGACATTCAACAAACCAATGTCACACAGGGATGAGAGGGGATCGGGAACACATATGAGCCACATTGGGGAGGTACATGGACAGGGTATAGGGAAACAGACAACAACTACATAAAACACTTAGGGTCGTAGAGACTTATCATGTTAGTCATGCACAACAAACAATTAAGACATAGATTATAGATGTAAGGTAGAAAGCAGGACATGTCTTTAAACAGGATTAAGTATACAAGCAAGGTCAATCACATACATCAAGTAACCAACAGGATCACATAGTTAAGGTATTAAATAGAAGTTAACAAACCGACTGGTTAGGCATTAGATAACTAAGTGAAGTGTAGACATGCTCATTATACATTGAATAGGACATAATTTAAACATGCTAAGCAAAACAGTAAACAGGAAAACAGGTTGAATTCATGGTCAATGAAATATGGCAGTAATGAAGCACATAGAGTTTAGGTTTTGAAATCTAATCAGAGACATACCAGTTAGGAAGAGAAAACACTGAATGCAAAGCAGATGTTGTGCAATATCTAGCCTTGGCTTACAGCTGGCTAGACTAATGAATACCACAAGTAGTAGAGAAGAACATGGAGCTTTTAGAGTGTAAGAGTGTTTTTGTGAACTAATATCCGTGTAGAAGTGAGAATAGAGGAGAGTATATATAGCAGTCGAGAGCTAGACAAAATAAGGTAAAAGAATCAATTATGTAGCAATTAGGGAAATTTACAGATTCAGTCAATACATAAAATCAGCAAAGTCTCCATAATCAAGGGGTTATCAACCAACGGTCAAGAGTAGAACAGTATTTAAGGAAAGAAATAAAATAAACCTATGTACGGAGTAAGTAATTAGGGGTAAATAAACAAGAAATTAATTATGGAAACAACTAGTAAGAATCAGTAAATATCACGGTTAGTCAGAAATAAGGCAAGAAATAATTAAAGGTTATGAAAAATGGGAAATAACCGAAAATCAACATATAGGTATCACCATAGAAAATCAGTAAACCAAAGACTCGAAATAATACTGATTTTAAGGACAATAACATGGGTTTCCATGAATAAGTAGATAAGTCAAGTATAAACAAAAAGGATCGAATCTGAAATCTTAATGGAGACATACTAAGGTAAAATCACTAGGTATTCAAATTAGACGAAGGAGAAGCCATACGAATCAAAGCACAGAACCAAATCATGTAGCAAATAACACAGACAAGCTCAAAATCCAAACGAAGTGTCAAAAAATAGGGGTTTTAGCATAAACCAGTTAGGGTTAAAGAAAACTTAACAAAATCAGTCGAAAACACATAAGAATAGGAGATTAAACACTTAAGATGAGAAAATGTTTTGAAGAAAGATTTTCAAGAAACCCTAGTTTAGGAAGATGGAAAACCATTTGAAAATTAGAAGCTTTTCATAAGAAAACAAATGAAATAGGTTTAACTCATCTCAGATCTGTACAGATCTGAGAAAGCCAAAGGACCAAATTAGGGTTTTGAAAAAATAACATAGAGACGAAGACATAGGCTTAGAAATCTATAGGTTTAGGAAAAAATAGAAAGATCTTACTGGATCTCGAGCCAGAACGGCCTGAAACAGGCAAGGAAAAGCCAAGTCGTAAGTGGACTGACCCCTGTCCCTTGAGGACCTTAGAGACAACAAAACTCAATGTAAGAAAGCCGTTAGAGGCCTGAGGGTGGTGAGAAACCACCATGGTCGACGATAGATGAGTGACGACGAGGGGGGAATTAGGGTCGGGATTAGAGAGAACTCGAGAGAGAAGGGAGATGAGTGAAGGCGGATGAGAGGAGGAAAAATGAGGGGTTTGGGAGGGGGTAGTTTTAGGTTAATTAAGGAAGGAGATAATCTGGGCCGTTGATCATTTGGGAGGGGGTAGTTTTAGGTTAATTAAGGAATGAGATAATCTGGGCCAGGATTCAAGAAGACCTGAGTCGGGTAGGTAAATGGTTTGGGCTTGGGTTTTATTGGGCTGATTTATAAGGGTTTTGGGCTAGTTAATTAGGCTGAAATTGAAATGAAAATAAGGCCATTTATTAAATACCCCAAATAAATTAATTAAAATACTTTGTAAAATAATTACTAATTATAAAAATGAATTTTATGCATGGAAATGTTTTTAAAATGGTTATTAATATTTAAAAATAAAAAAAGACTAAGTCCTGGTAAAAATAATGCAAAAACTGTATGCATGGGATATAATTGCAAAGTTATTGCAATTGTAGCCAAAAGGTGCTGGTTTGGCTATTTATGAAATAATTTAGGCTTAATAGGACCATAAATAGTAATATTAAATCAAAAAATATTTTGAAACCATTTGTGATATAATTTTATGATTATTTATTAGAAATAAAAATACTGGAAAAATTAATAAAAATATGAAAAATTATGGAAAATATTAATTGATGCTAATGCATGATTTTGAAGACATATATGCAATTAAAAAAAATATTTTGGTAAAAATTGGGTATCAACACTCTACCCTGAGCAGCTCGATCTTCTCTACCTTCTGCTGCAGCTAAGATAGCAAAGTGTTAACCTCCACCGTCGAATTGATTCCATACTTTATCAGAAGGATGGTTACCTGCTTATCTAACTCGACCTCCTCTTCACGAGCCTTGGCTAGGTCTGCTTGAAGATCCTTTATGACCTCGTTCTTTTGGCCACAAAGTAATTTCAGGGTATTTCTTTCTTCGGAGACCCTTTGGAGTTCGGCTTCACACTGACTAAGGTCAGCTCGGAATTTGGCAGAGGCCTGTACAAAGAAGAAAACACAAATTAGATTTATGAAGAAATAGGCAAAGAGAAATAACCAAAGCGACTGGTACTTACCTTGGAAAAATGATGTTGGGCTTCCGCCATGAGGATCGAAGCATCAGTAATATAAGAGGCGTCATCGACCCCCACGAAGCAATCCCGTAAAGGATCACCCGCGCTGGAGCCTTCGCCGATCTCGGGGGTCTTCAGCCTTTGGGCCTCCCTTATTGCCTCTTCAGAAAAGACCGACATTGAAGGCAGTTGACCTATTGTCATGGCCCCGAGCGAATCGCTCGGGGAGCTCTGTCCGATCTTCTGAGTTTCAGAATCGGCCCCGATCGGTGTAGAAGTTGTTGATCGAGAAACCACCTCAACCTCAGGAGACCTAGGGTTCACCCCCGAATTTTTCTTTGAAGCCTCCTCGATATGAGGTTCGGTTACAGCAGGTGGCAGCTCGGAAGGTGGGGGGACCTCGACGGCCCTCTTGGGGCGGACTATCAACGTCGAAGTGTCTTTTTCTTCTTCATCGTCCTAATCTCTCAACTTTTGGACCGTGTCTGCCAGGAGAGCGACCATTTTTCTCCTCACCCTTCGAGCTCTGAGTTTGGAGGTCTCGGGCTGCGAGGCATCCTTTCTCTTCTTATATTTTTTCGACTTCAGAGCCGAAGACTTGGCTTCTCCTCCTTCACTCGAAGGCCTCAGAATGGCATCTTTGGTCAGTCTTGCACGAGAAAAGATTAGTAATGAAAAAAGCATGCAATTACTTTGAAATACGTAAGAATAGATCCTTACCATGGTTCTTGGCCTCCCACCTGCCCTTTGCCAAGTCCCTCCATGATCGTTCAGCACGAGTAGAAGTAGAGGCAAGCTTTTTGATCCAATCCTTAAAATGGGGCACCGGCTGAGGCATCTAAGGAACAACTGCATGATCAAAGAGGAATGTCAGGCAAAATCAAAAGAAACACAAAATTCAAAAGATAGATATTCACTTACGTTTAAGATTCCATTCCTCAGGTAATGACATCTTTTCCTTCGGTATTATATCATAGGTCCTCACCCGTATGAATCGGCTCATCCGACCTCGATCTTTATCCTCGTCGATGCTTGAGAATAAAGTCTTTGTTGCTCGACAATAAATGTTAATTAGCCCTCGGTAGAGTCGATGCCGGTAGAGTCGAGGCATAGTGATTTAACTTATCTTTGTGAAAAGAGAGAATCTGATTTGAGTTCTTCAATGAATATGAAATTGTTGATACGCTTATGTAATATGTCCATGCCCGCACACGGCCATGATTATTAATTGACTTGTTTAAAAGAATTTTTGAGCACATGCAAGAGAATATGTATACAACTCCAAAAGTAAACGAGAGCGAGCTATCCAACCAAATGATACTTTATGGACCCGTTGCTTGACAAAATGGATTTTGAGAACCATCCTCATAATTAGATTTAACCAATTTTTCAACAAATATAAATTTCTTTTATAAGATCTATCCTATCTATTTTCCATGGAAATTTTGTTTAATACTAGTTTAACTGCATAGTTGTCATGAATGTGACTGGATTTAGATGGATTCATTGTTCAACGAGGATATATAAAGAATAAATATTTAAGTCTTTTGACGAATAAGCTAAGATATCACGAAGTCAACCCTCAGGCTTATGTTTGTATTTACTGATAATATACACAAGTCTAAGAATAAATGAGAGCTAGCTCCTATCGAATGATGTTTGAATGTTTGAGTGGACTCGTCTGTTTTTGTAGCGGTTGACAAAATAAATTCTCTGAAAACCACATCATGCATTTGTATTTAACCAACTTTTCCACAAATATATAAAAAATTCTTTTACTCTTTGTTCTATCCTATAATTTCCATGGTTTTGTCAGATAGTTTAAATGCAGGGTATCATGAACGTGACTGGATTTGAATGGATTCATTTGTCAATATGACTACATAAAAAGATAAACAATATTAAACCTTTTTACCTAATGAATATAGTTAATAAATCAATGATCTCTTCGAAGAATTGGCTTTAAGCAGTTTACATACACTTAATATTTCCAAGATTCTGGTTTTAAACTATAAAATATTTTTGGGAAATTAACTGATCAAGACTTCGCTATGGAACGATTACTAACTCAGTGGAAGAATGATCTTTCTACACTGAAGTCAACTCCCACATCAATATTTTATCATTTTCTCTTCTCTTCAAGAGCTTCATTCAAAACAGTAACCGTAAACCAACTACCAAGATGATGATATGAAACTCTTTCGTTACAAAATACTATATTAATTTTCGTGATATTCAGATAAAATTGAATGACCTTTTCATTAAAAAAGTAAATTAGCATTTTGGTGCGATACAGTAAAAATTATGTGACCATTCATGAAATTAACCTTAAGTATTCCTTTTTTTTTCTTATCTATCAAGGCCCCCACACAGATATTAAACTTCATTTTGACTTTGAAGTCTGCTGATAGACTCATAAAAATTCTTGATTAGATTACTTGGTGTAATGTAAGCTTCAACATCTGTCTTAAATAGAAATATAAAACTCGTGCCAATGACATGCAACTCTGTGGTTCCCCTTTTTCCTCTTACACTCAAAAACTCACATATAATTCATCAAGACTTTTACTAGAATATTTGATATTTTGAAATAGAAATTAAAATACTTCTAAAATTTACCTTAGGCAAATATCTAAACAAAAGAAAGAGGGGACCATTATTGAACTAGATAAAATACGATGTAAATTACTTAGCAAAAATAAAAAAGGTAAGAAATTACGTTACAACGAAAGAATGTTGTTTGTAACTAGAATTCAAATGTTTAGCCAAATTAAGGGCAACGGTGGACCCAAACAGTGGTAAGCGGATTCAGCTTAATTTTACTTTGTCAAAAAATAATATTATATATATATATATAAAAATTATGATTAAAACTATATAAATTTTGTATAAATATTTTATTTGAACTTACTTAACAACTATTATTTTACGACTAAAGTTATATACTTTTAAGGTTGAATTTACTTACACAAAATTCTGGGTCCGCCACCGATTATGAGTGTTCTGCGTGTAAGCTAAATATGATGACTCGACCCTTCTCTTCCGATTAGCACCCTGACCCATGCGGGACCCCCAGCTACAGTGGGCCCACAAAAGGAAATGAACCTTTTGTTTTGCGAGAAGTCTTGTACGTACTTTTTCTGTTTTCTTGTATTATTATGAAATAAAGTCAATCTTGACATTTTGTGAACATTTTCCTAAGGATGATGATGCCTGGAAAGTATCCAAGCAGCAACGTAAATGTTGCTGTGAAACTAACTTCAAGCGCTATCAATTAGGATCGTTCAAAGTCGAACCGAAATTATTAATCGAATCGGACGAATGACTTATTGCTTATTGATATCAGATTATCGGGATAATGGATGTTGAATAGATTGAAATATTATAGTTAACGGTTTAACGGTTTGGGAGCAGATTACTCAATTTTCTTATCGGATAAATCGTTAATTCGTTAAGAATTATTATATTTACACTTTCCTATGGAACTTGAAGTAGCAAGAACTCTTAAGACTCGATGTCTATTCCAATTTATAATTCTCTCACCCGAATTTTCAATTTTATCCAGCTCATCAGGTCTGTTAGGATGCATAGAGGAAGTTAGTCAATAAAACCACCGTTAAAAAAGAATCCATTTCAATATTATACCAAATTTTTTTATTTGGTTTAGCCGATAAACCGCCCGATAATCGTTAATCCGATACCAATTCACTTGTTGCCTTATTGGATGGAAAGCGGATTACTATATTTATAATCCGATAACCGATAAGCCGAATCGATAAACGTAATTATTCGCCCGATAAGCACCCTACTTATAAGCAACCTACTATTAATGGTTGACTTTATTGTATCTAGAAAGCTTCTATTTACAAAAGGGTCCTAACATAACATATATAGTGCGACCTTTTTCATTTTTGCTTTATTTTATTTTGCACGAGGCTTGAATTTGTTTGCTGTATTTCTTGACTCTTTTATTATGAAAATGAAGTCAACGTTGAATATTTGTGGATATTGTCCAAGCCTTGGAAGGGTTAGAGAGAACAGGGTCCTCTCTTCTCTTTTGACATCAATAATAACGACAAATAATGGCTTCCCACCGGTGTGCATATGTCCGTTGAATTTTAGAAGCAAAAGAGAGCCAACAAAAGAAGGCGGAAACCAAAAGAAAGTGAATAAGCTTTTTATAATTTTGATTTTGATCAGAGATATTTAAGTTCAATTAACTTTCAAGTTGTTTGTTTTCGAGAAAGAGGACACTAATAATTTTGCACAACCGTACGCTGGAGTGTTCAAATCGAAGCGAAAAATTGTACCATATCGATTAAAAAATTAGGTTTTGTTTGATTTGGTTTGGTATTGAGTAAAAAAATTCGAACCAACTCGACATACAAATATATAATTTTTATACGTACTTTTACGATTTTATATATGAACCTAGAGCTCTTATACTAACTTGTCACGAACCCAAAATCCAATTAGTCGTGATGGCACCTAACTCAGCCCGCTAGGTAAGCCAATTAACGACTATCTAATTCCAATGATATTTAATAAGACAATTAAGTAAATAAATTATCTGAATCTTATACATTTCCCAAGGACTGGTAGTACAAATCATGAGTTTCTAAGATTAAAATTTACAACGTTGGTATGAAATAAAAATACATTACCTGTCAGAATAATACATAAACGGATTTTTCATAAGTCTAGAGCTACCATGAACAAGAGCCAACTATAACCGGAATTGCAAGTACATCTTCAAATCCAGCTCACGTCAATCACAGCAACGTCAGCAGGCAACATTTGCACGTAAGGTGCAGAAGTATAATATGAGTACAACCGACCTCATGTACTCAATAAGTAACAAACCTAACCTGAGGTTAAAAGTAGTGACGAGCTGGAATATAGGTCGGAGTCCAACACCAATAGCCAACAACAGTATATAACAACATAGTGAAAGTAACAAAAGAAGTAACTCAAAGATAAAATGCTCAGCTCGTTCGTAGTTCCAGAAAGATAGGCATGCTTTCCAAGTATATCAGTAAAATCCAAATCCTTTATCGAAATCACAAAAAATATGAGTAAGTTTGAAAACTGTAATTTTCCCAAAAAACTTTCAACATGTAAAATGTTTCATTTTTAAATGGCATGAGAAAAATGCATCTTTATGCCTACGTGTCAATATACAGGTGAAATCATGAATGTCACCAAAATCGAAGTAGCAAAAAGAAATGAATCTCTATGCATGTATCTCGAGTACGCATGATAAATGCAATGTATCTTAGTGATGAATTCATGTACTCACACTCTCAGAGTACTCAATTTCAATGTCTCACACTTTTCACTTGTCATGCTCAATTACTCGACACACTCAGTCACTCAGTACTGAACAGGGCAAATTCTGCCCAAACGTAACAACTGCTAGCAATTGTGCTCGCTAGGGGTGTATAGATTCCGGAGGGGCTCCTTCAGCCCAAGCACTATAATCTGCACATACAACTCAGTACACACAGGTGCAGAAGGCAAGTAATCGTCCTCCACACGGAGGGACTCATCTGTGCCAAACACACTTGGTAGCGGAGGCAAAACTCCTCAATGACGGAGTCAAGCTCCCCGCTCAGAAAAAATGTCCCCAAAGGGAAGAGATACATATAGAAGTACGTAAAACCCTTCTTGGGTAAGGTTACCCGCTCTGCCAGGTCGAAGCGATAATGTCTAAGTCCTGGCAATGATAGTCTTCCTTCACAACAGGAATGCTAGAAGGACGGGTGGAAAAAAGATACCTGCTAACGGCCCATGTACGAGGGCTAACAGAAGAAAATTTCTCTTCGAAATCTTTTGTTGTAACAAGACTTCTAGGGATGATGGTGCTCACTGTTGGAGGAGGAGCGTCCTCGACTTTGTTCTTAGTCTTTGAGGAACTAGTATTCTTTGAAGAAGAAGCCATTCTATGTTGTGAAAGAAGGAAAAGTTTTATCGTTTGAAGAGAGTTAAAGAAAGGTTGAAGTACATGATGCAAGTTGAAGAAAGAGAGTTTTAGAGAGTTTGGAGAATTATGGAGTGCAAATGAAGGAGGTTGATGCGTATAAATAAAGGTTTAGACGGCTAAATTCATGGCCATGATTACCTCGATAACCGGCAAAAGTTATGCTGAATCGTGGGATGACGCGTGTTCGGGGCATTAAATGCGAAAAGATGTGCGTTTAATCAATCGTCAGAAACTTTTTAGAGGGAATCATAGTAATTCCCACCAAAAAGAGTGTTTCTACCAACTTCCCGGTGACACAAAATTATGTCACTGAAAAGCAGGGGGACTATCTGTATAGGGTAAAATATTGCTATGCTAAGTGGCCGCTTAAGAGAGTGACACGTGGAGCCTAAGGCGGGAGATAGTTAAAACCAAAGTCAACTGTCCTGTTTGTCACCGGAAAGAATGACACTCTTCAAGATGCAATAAATACCCTCCGCCCGGTAGCATTTAATGGAGAATATTTTACAGCATTTAATACACTACCTATTACGGAGAATTTGTCATTTATGCTCACTGTTACACCTTCTTTAATGACCCTCATAATTGACATTAAAGAAGGGCATGATCTTAGGACCTTGTTCCCTAGATGTATCTATAAATAGTATGCTATGTTATCACTGTAAATGACACGACTTTTCTGGCAAACTTATGCTATAATCGATTCAAAGCTTTATACAATTTTATCTCCTTATTCCTTGATTTCATTGCTACCTGCTCCCGGAATTACTGTTTTTGCTATTTTATCTTCACTTCAGACTAAGTATTACATATTTCTTCAATTACTTTATTATTTCAGGATCGAATTAATTCATTTATCTAGAAACAACGTATAAATTCAAACTATACCTTTTGTACGAGTAAACAGTAATACTAATAAAAACGGTGCCTAATGTTTGTATTAATATTACTGTTTACTCGTATTACTATTACCGTTTTTATTAGTATTAGTGTTTACTCGTAAAGAAGAAAGAAAAAATTGCTTGCGCTCCAAACATAGCAATATAAATTTCACTCCCCTGTCTTTGCCTCCCTCGTTCTTTCTTTCATCTTCACAAAAGCTGCCTTAAAATTTCAACAATAGTACTTTAACACATCCCATTCCTCTAGTCGAACCAAACTCCAAGAGTGAGCTTCAGCCGTGTCTCTGGCTATTCACTTTCGAAAAATTTAATAACTCAAAATGGAAATTCGGATGCCGAACCAAAAGAACAGGCGGACAGTAAGACTCCCGTCGAAACGAGGGGAAGTTAAAGTCATGATTTTCAAGAAACTGTTGAAATCGGTAGCTTCGGTTTTCATGATGATCGGTGATTTTGGAAATACAATCCGAGGGAATGGTGATTCTTCTCATTTCCATTGAATGCAATCTGTTTTGTAACCCTTCTTATCTGATGATTTTAGCTCACTGTATCATAAGTTCAAAACGTCGTACCACTTGTCTGTTTCTTTTTTTGTTAACAACAAATAATATTAATTTTCTTTTATTTCCTTTTCTCGCATTCTACGACAACGATTCTAGTGTAGTGCGTTTGATATCTTATAAGTACCTTCGTTCATCCAAATTTGTGCAAGTGAACACCGTCAAAATTCATAGAGTCAAACAATTTCTTACTACAATATTAATTACTTTTGAAAATAAAAATATATGATTTACCGCAACTTTTCTTAAATATGTACTACATTTTATATAATGAAATCAGAATATCCGTCATCGATCGAGGTCTACCAATCTCTTTTGATAAAGGTAGTAGAAAAACTCATCTTTAGTTTGTCGTGTGACTGTGTGAACTAAGTTGAATTGAATTTACCAAAATGCGAGTTGCTCATGGCAATGTTGCCTTCCTTTGGTTGATGTGTAATTTTCTAAAGAAACTTCCTTTGACTAATTTTAGTCACTTTTCCTATCAACAAGTCAGTCAAATCAGCAGGGTCCTCTTGCCTAACAGATCCAGCCCAACACGGACAATGATAGGCATATCAAAGATTAGCAAAATTCGAATTCGTAAACATATCTATATTGTTGTTTTTTTACTACCAATAAATAGATAACTTTGAATGCTTATAGAGATATGTCCGTGTGTACTAAAACATTGGTTCGAAGTTTCATCCACCGTGGCAGGATAAAAGAAAAGATAAGTCTACCCTTAATTTAGAGATTTGGATGGAGTAAGATTATTTTCTCCAGACCTTGCTGGGGATGTCCCTATTATAGTGATCAAAAGTTTAGAAAGCACTCTCATGGAGATAATTCAATAATCACGAGACTAAATAATGACGTTAGAATTTAAAATTCAGGAGCTTCTGACATATGCATAGAGAATTAGATTCAGTAAATATTAGCCCTTAAGCTTATATACAAGTATATATTTTCCTTGTCAAATATTTTTTTACCTTCCTCAGCTTATGTACATCTAAGTTAGGTCGTTTCTACTCGTCTGCTAACCTTGTGAATACATCAAAATGATTGTTTAATTAGACAGGGATTTAAATGTGTTTTAGCTATAGCCAAGCCACATATATGCACTTCAATTTCACGTCCCTAATCGCCCTCTGCTTCTGTACTAGTACTACTAGCCTTGCTACTTGCTAGGTTTTATATTTCAAAGAGCTTTTAACTTCTTAAGTTCAATGGAATTAACAACTTTTTCTTTTGGTTTCATAATTTTAATTTCCATATTTTTTAAATAAAATCAACTAACGATCAACTATGCTTCAATTAGGCATATTAATTAAGCTTACGACGCCGTAATCTTCATCTACTAGCCTGAAAACATTTAATTAGAACTTCTTGATGGAGCTGCAGAAAATCAAGTAAATTAATCAAGATTTTTTAATCCGCGTTATAGTCTGTCTTGTCACTTGTTTAACAATATGGTTTTCAACTCAATTAACCTTCTCATGGATTTGAACCTTTCAACACAATGAACTGACATTTTCTACTCAATTCAAAAACTACGTTATCATAATCGCTGCCTTTTAACCTATGATTTTCAAGTCAATGAACCTTTTCAAAGTTCAATGAACTTCTTTTAATGAAAACGTGAACCTTTTCTACTCAGTTCAACAATATGGTTCTTATCGTTTGGACCTTTCTTCTTCTTCTTCTTCTTTTTCCCACCCAATGAGCCTTTCCAAAAATTGATTCGATTCATTTTAATATAGTTTAAAGAGTTGACATATCTATTATTAAATTACTCTTTTAATTCTCCTGGGATTAATTTGGTAATAGTTTATGAGACTCTTTAGAATTATACATATCATTTACAGGACCAAGGAGATGAAAACTAATATAATTAATGTTTTTTTAATTTCCCTACCCTTTAATTCCTTATTTGACCCTTTTTGTTGGAACTATTACTCCTTTGGTTATTGAACCCTGAAGTAAGGGTGTCTAACGGGCCGGGTTGACCCGTAACCGGCCCGGTCCAGACCGGTTAAAACCGGAACCAGCCCGGCCCGGTTCATAGGGGGCCGGGTGGGCTGGGTAGGGGGGTTAGAGGGGGTTGGTCCGTTTAATTATTTTGAAACGGGTAACCGGACCGGTCAAACCCGGTCAAAGTGAACAGTACACTTTACCGGTTAACCGGCCCGGCCCGGCCCGG